>CAUYRH010029518.1:0-56503 GCA_963574655.1 Perodicticus potto
AGGGCACCACATGAGGACCCAATGGGCAACAGGGCTCTGACCATGTCCCACTTGACAGAAATGCCCAATGGAAAGAGTGAACCTGAATGGAAATGATTCTCTTTACAGAAGCAGGTATCAAGTTTTGGATTAATTGTAACAGGTGTATCCCGGTAAGTGAAGATGTTATTGATGGTTGCCAATAGGACATGGGGGAGAGAGGAAAGAATGATGAGGGAACTCGGATCCATTTTGATGTCAATCCCAAACTCTTCTAGATGAGATGATGCCTTTATTAAAAATCATCATTTAGGGCTCAGCGCCTGTGGCTCAGCAGGCTAAGGCACCAGCCACGTACACCTGAGCTGGCGGGTTCGAATCCAGCCCGGGCCGCCAAGCAACAATGACGGCTGCAACCAAAAAATGGCCGGGCGTTGTGTTAGGCGCCTGTGGTCCCAGCTACTTGGGAGGCAGAGGCAGGAGACTCACTTGAGCCCAGGAATTAGAGGTTGCTGTGAGCTGTGATGCCACAGCACTCTATCCTGGGTGACAGGTTGAGGCTCTGTCTCAAAAAAAAATAAAATAAAATAAAATGTAAAATTTTTTTAAGTAGAAACAGTTCCCAACTGAGAAAAAAAAATTAATTCTAAACATTTTCTTTAAACTTAGGACACCTAAGTCTCCCAGGCAAAGCTACCCACCATTGAAATCATATTTCAATGGGAAAGAGCATTCACAGTCTAAACCATGAACATGTGTCATTCAGCCACAGTCTCCTACTCTCCTGCCACCTGCCAGGGAGAGTGGGGAGTCTCCTACTTTAAGGTACTGACTCTGGCATCAATGGCTTGAGAAAGGAGTCTCCAGGGGCAGAGCATGAGGTCAAAATGTAATTTCACATGACAGAGAAGTGAGGAGCGGTAGGGCAGAAGTCATCTGTTGTACCCACCAGGGATCCTTCTTAGCTCCTTCCTTATCCAGACATACGATAGCTCCTTTCTTAAACCAAATCCTCTAGTGTTAATAAAAAGTTCCAGTGACTTAATAAAAAGATCCAAGTTTTTAATTACTAGAAATGAGGCTCTGATAATCTGTTAACTCCTCCACCTGGCTGAAGAGTTCCCTGATACATTTTTCACTTCTTTATTCCTGCAGGGAACTCTTTGATGAGGTTCACTAGGCAGGAAAAACGATGAACAGGAAGACGTACTTCTTTTGATCCTTGGAAGGAAAAAACAACCCTTGCAGTCAGCAGTTCTCAAAGTTTGAGGAGTTTTCAAAGTTTCCTGTTCCTTTAAAAATTATTGAGGACCAAGAGCTTTTGTTTATTGGTTATATCAATCATTGTAGTATAGAAATTAATACTGATAAATTCCTTCAAATATTTATTTATTTATTTGTTAATTAATAAGAAAGGTTTATTTCCAAATACCATGTGCATGGGGGGAACCATAAGAATCAAATATTTATTTATTGTAAAATGGAAACAAACCCATTATGTTAACATAATATGTTATTAAAACATTGTATTCCTCCTCCTCTTAAAAAACTTAGTGAGAAGACTGTCTTAATAGTAGATAGCTAGATTCTCATAAAGGAGACTGCCTTTACTTTGTCATATATTATTTTGATTAACATATATAAAGAAAATATGTCCCCACACAAATATGTAGTTGGAAAAGGGAAGTAAATTTAACAGTTATTTTGGATAACTGTGGATATTCTGCTTGGCTAACAAATGAAAATGTGTTCTAAGTTTGTTGTAATACAAAATCCGAACCCATATTGATGAAAAGTTCATATTTTCCTACATTAAATGTACTGGTTTATTTTGCATTTTGCATGGATCTTCTATGCATGCATGATTTTACACCATTATGTCCTGGTTATTTGGAAATGGTAGTTCACTGACTTACACAGATCTTGTCAACATTGATGCATTTCATTAAATGGTATTTTAAAATCACATTCATTAATATGTGATTGAAAAGACCACCAGTCTTTTTCAATAAAAGTCTTTAAATATTGGAACACTGGCAAACTCACAAGTGTTTTCAAATTTCTAATTTTTATTAGAAAGCTCAAATTTTAGCACTGGTGATAAACATTGTTTTCTCTTTAAATTTTCCTTGAAAGATCACTTTGTTCACTTTTGAAAAAAAATGTCTGCCAAATATTCAACTCTGAATAACCATAGTTTGTCAGTTACTCTTTCAAGTAAAAATAGTATTCCTTGAAAAAGCAACTAGGTTAGCTCACAACTCAATCACACATGTGCTTTCTTTCCCTTCAGAACCATCATACTTTGGAATTCAGGCAATAGTATATTGTGCAAGTTTCCCATTTCATCATCCAGGATATTAAAAAAATATTTTCTCAAGAGTTGAGATTAATGAAATTAACTTCTTTATTGTTTCACCAAAAATGTTTTTAAGTGAAAGTCTTCACTTTTTATGTACAGTTTTTTCCCATTGGTTTTGCACCATCATGGCAAATGTCAACACAGTGAAAAAGTAAACAATATTTTGTCTTATTAAATGGTTTTAACCTCCTGGGAATCCTGAAAAGGGACTCACAGGTGCCTGCAGGCCACCCTTTGAGAACTGCTGCTTTAATAAGTTTATACTTCTGTGTGTAAGGAGGGAAGGTAGTAGTTACGGGGTTGGGAGAGGAAATCTCTCTAAAAACAATCCAGAAAATTGAAGAAAAGGAACTTTGAATAGTAACGAACATTTAATTCATCGGGCTTCCGTTACGGCATGACTGATTTCATTTCCTCATTTAATTCTCTACCTTGCTTCTAGCCCTGATCTGAGTTTGGCCCTCAATAAGTGGTTTTGTCCGAGTCAATACTTGGACATGAAAATTATGAAATTTCACAGTTCTGCCTATAGCAGCAAATACTTATAAGGGCTTGAGCCTCTTCAATAATCTAAACTAAAAGCGAAGCCTCCTCCTGGTCACCTGATATTACATGCTTCTGGAGTTGTTTCATCTATGCTAGAATGTAGACTCCTGGAGATTAGAGACTTTGTTTTGTTCACTGCTTTACTCTCAGTTGCTAGAATAGCACCTAGCTTATAACAAGCACTCAGCAAAAATTAATATTTATTGAATGAACGAATGCAGCCCGTATAGAGCCCACACAAGGAATAAGCTTAAAATAATGTAACACATCATTTTACAAACACATCCACATGAGTGTTTCAGTCTTCAGAATAATTACTTAGGGAGATTACAATCATTTTCCAATGATGCTATTAACTATTGCTCAGCGTTTTTTGAACACTAGAGAAGAGGTGATGGGAAATGCACTGCACTTGGATTCAGAAAGACTTTTGCTAGAATCTTGGTTCCAGCAATTACCATTGATATGAAATTGGGCAATGACTTAACCTCTCTGATTATCTTCTTAACTATAAAACACAGAGAGAAATAACTATCAGAGACATTGTGAGAAAGAAAGTAAATGAAACTACATCTATGAATGTATGTAGCCCAGTGTCTAGCAAATGGGAAATAACAAGCACCTGTTCCATGACTGCGTCTAGAGTCGGTGTGGGGCTACCACACATCTATTCCTCTTTCCTTTGACAGCAGCATCCCGGGTTGCCTTCTGCAGAAGGCCCCTCCCTAGTTTTCAGTCCATATGCTTTGGAAGGTTTTATATACCTAGGTTTACTGGCCTAAGGAATATACAATCAGTGCCTTGTTTCCCTGGGCATAGTCACTTGCACAGGGTGACCACATATGTCAATCAGTGAGATTCAGTGAAATTCCTGCTGGGATCCCTGCAGGCAGGAACCTGTCTCTTTTCTACTGGACTGAAAGCTCAAAAGATGCAGACAGGAGCTGCTTCAGCCCTCCTAGAATCACAGGGAAGAGCCTGTCTGAGAATGGAAGCCAAACAGCAGAAGTCAGAGCTGAGAGATAAATAATGAACAGTGTTTGAACTTCAATTAAGTAAGGCCTGAAGGCAACCTGGGCTCTGAAGTTATGTGATTTAGTAAGTTTCCTTTTTTCATTACTTCATTTGGGTTGAGTTTCCTCACATTAATAATAGGAAGAGTCCTGTCCGATGCAGTGTTATTTTGTCTTTTCTATAAGGCCCAACCTTAATGCTGCTGATGACAGCTGAAACATAAAGCCAAAGACTGTCCTAAGGTCTTTTGAATTTCTATGGAGTTAAGTAAGCCACAAGCCCAGGTTCTCAAAGAATTTGGTAAATATTTAGATGAAGCATTCCTATAAAGAGAAACCACATAGTCATTCTAAACCTGAGTTCAAGACCTTTAGGGATGTGCAAATGGAGTAATGAGGCACTTCAAGCTATTGCTATTATTTCTAGAAAGCCTAAAACCAGTTGCATACATACACTCCCTTAATGAAGTTAACTATAAGGATATCTTCTACTGACAGAAGTATGTCTGTATCCTACATTTAGAGTGGTTATCTCTTGCTGATCATAAGTTCTTAACGTCAGATACATAGATAGCTACAAAGACAGGCAGTTAGTTAGCTAGATATCCTTGACTGATTTTTCCAAATGAGGGAATTATTTATTTAATAAATGCCATATGGTAAATAAAATCTTCCAAAACATAGGGTCCCGTGGTGGGAAGAGGGGTAAAGAATAAAAACGGGTCTTTGGCATTTGGTGAAGAAAAGAACAGGAAAGACTAATGTAGTGGTAGCATGCACTTTCCTTTTTCCATAACTTCATTTACAATCCAGTAAAGGACACAGTGGCTTTAAGGACACTATGCCTTAGGGGCAAGATATATTAAAGTCACAACCCGACAGTATTTAGGGATGACTTCTGTTTATTCAACAAGTAACTATTGAGGGCCTGAAATGGCACTGGCAGGTGAAAGGTATGTAGAAGAGAGCAAGGAACTTAGAATTTAGTGGATATGCTCACTTATTGATCTGTAACATCCTCTTGTGGATTGAGGCATTCTCCTTCCTCATGCCTTCAGATATAACCCTAGTGATATCTTCAACATGGCTTATTCCTAAAGAAATTTTAAAGTTCCTGTACCAGAAGGTACTACTCATCTTTCATAGGTTAACCATAAATGAATTGAAACAACTGATCTATGTACTCAAACCTTGCCAATACACTCAAATCACTCTTGAACATATATACTAATGGCCCTTGGTATACACATACAGTGGAATATTACTTAGAAATAAAAAGCAAAAAATTAAAAAAAGAGAGAAAAGGAATAAAAAGCAAGAATACATTGATACAAGGCCAGGTATGGCAGTTCACAACTGTAATCCCAGCACTTTGAAGGGCCAAGGCAGGAAAATTAATTGAGGTCAGGTGTTCATGCCCAGTCTGGGCAACATAGTGAAACTCTGTCTCTATAAAAAATTTTTTAAAAGTTAGCCAGGCATGGTGGTACACAGCTGTAGTCCCAGGCCCATATGAAACTTTATGAAGCTACTTTTTTTTTTTGAGACAGAGTCTTACTTTGTCACCCTCGGTACAGTGCTGTGGTGTCATAGCTCACAGCAATCTCAAACTCTTGGGTTCAAGCGATTCTCTTGCTTCAGCCTCCCAAGTAGGTGAGACTACAGGAACCTGCCCCAACACCCAGCTATTTTTTAGAGACAGAGCCTGGCTCTTGCTCAGGCTAGTCTCAAACCCATGAGCTCAGGCAATCTACCCGCCTTGGCCTCCCAGGTTATGAAGCTACTTTTTAAAAGAATTACACAGGGTGGCATCTGTGGCTCAGTGGATAGGGCACTGACTGCATATACTGAGGGTGGCGGGTTCAAGCCCGGCTGGCCAAACTGCAGCAAAAAAATAGCGAGACGTTGTGATAGGCATGTGTAGTCCCAGCTACACAGGAGGCTGAGGCAAGAGAATCACCTAAGCTCAGGAGTTGTAGGTTGCTATGAGCAGTGTGATGCCACGGCACTCTACTGAGGGTGATAAAGTGAGACTTCGTCTCTACAAAAAAAAAAAAAAAAATTACACATAAAGTACAGATAAATAAAATTTACCACCTTATCCATTTTTAAGTGTGCAGTTTAATGGTGGCCATCCACAGACTCTTTTCTCTTACAAAACTGAAACTCAACATCCATTAAACAATAACTCCCCATTTCCCCCACCCCAGCAAACACCAATCTACTTTCCATCTATATGAAGTTGACTGTTCTAGATACCTCATTTATAGTGGAACCATACCAAATTAGTCCTTTTGGGACTGGCTTATTTCACTCTGCAAAATGTCCTGAACGTTCATCCATGTTGTAGTGTGTGTCAGAATTTCCTTCTTTTTAAGCCCAAATAATATTCCCTTGTATGTATGTTTCCCCCTTTTGGCTATTGTAAATAATACTGATATGAACACAAATCTCTCTTTGAGAGTCTCCTTTCAAATGTTTTTCTTTTTCTTTTTTTCTTTAATTGAGACAGAGCCTCAAGTTATCACCCTGGGTAGAGTGCCGTGGCATCGCAGCTCAAAGCAACCTCCAACTCCTGGGCTCAAGCGATTCTCCTGCCTCTACCTCCCAAGTAGCTGGGACCACAGGCACCCATCACAACGCCCAGCCTTTTTTGGTTGCAGCGTCATTGTTGTTTGGCGGGCCCGGGCTGGATTCGAACCCGCCAGCTCAGGTGTATGTGGCTGGTGCCTTAGCCGCTTGAGCCACAGGTGCCGAGCCTCCTTTCAAATCTTTTGAGCATACAGCCATAAGTAAAATTGCTGGATCAGATGGAAATTCTATTTTTAATTTTTAAAGGAACTACCATACTGTTTCCCATAGTGGCCGCACTATTTTACACCCCCACCCACAATGCACAAGGGTTCCAAATTCTCCATGTCTCTGCCAACAATAGTTATTTTCCATTGTTTTGATAGCAGCCAGCCTAGTGGGTGGGAGGCAGTATCTCACTATGGTTTTGATCTATTTCCCTAATGATTAGTGTTTCCTATGATTTTATCAAAAAACATACAAGGCAACACAAAGAGCTCCTATTGGTCAAAGATGAGATATTTTAAGCATTAAGAATAATAATGAATGAAAATGATTACAGTAAACTGAAAACATATACTTTGAATTCATAACAACACTAAAAAATGAAACCTCTCATTGACCACCCATGGAAATAAGCAGGGCACACATTACTCTAAAAAATGGTGGTTAAAAGATAAAAATTAAGCATTTATCCTGGCTTTTCTGTACAAAATGTATTTTAGGACAAGCAATTAAGCCTAGTTGATGAAAAAATGTTCTTTACTAAAGAATTTCCACTGCTAAATAAATAAGAAATGATAGAAGTAGGAAATCACTATTTTGCAAAGCCTAGTGAAATAATTGTTTCAGGCAATATTCATAAATGGATGAAACTATTAGTACTAAAATGTTGATAGGGAATTGCTACAATGGAGATTAGTACCACTTGAACCCACTGCACTCCTGAAAGTAGGACAAATCAAACCTTCTTTGCCTTCTGATATGACACAATGTGAAGCATACAGGTACTACCCATGAAATATTCGTGCTCAAAAACATTGGACCTAGTCTGATTAAGCCTCAGGAGCTGCACAAACACGGTAGTCACTGCCACCGCTAGCCAAATTCAAAAAGTAAAATTAAAAGTTTAGTTTCTCCATCATAATAGCCACATTTCAAGTGCTCCAAAGCCACATATTGTCATTAGACAGTGTGACACAGAACATCTCACCCCTGTAGAAGTTCCGTTGGATGGTGCTGCTCTGTGGCTAAGTTCCATTTACAAGAAATAGGGAGGAGGAGGGGATGAAGAAAGAAGCAGGTAAGTCCAGAACATGAGCCATTCAACAAAACAGTAGTAAGTAAATGGCAGCAGGGAAGGGAAGGAAGGAGGAAGCTACTCTCAATTTTAAAAGACTTAAAGGAAATATCAGGAAAGGAGAATTTATCCAAATGGAAAGCAGATCAGTGGTTGCCTGGGGCTGAAGGTGGGAGCAGGGAGTGACTGCAAATGGCCTGGAGGGAATTTTGAAGTGTAATGGTGCTGTTCTAAAATTGAATTGTGAAAATGGTTGCCCAACTCTACAAGTTTAGTAAAGATCATTGAATTGTCCTGACAAAGTCTTGATACAACTATAATGTATGAACCTTGTTTGGACCTGACTCAAACTAACAACTCTAGCCAGGCGCAATGACCTAAGCCTTTAATCCTAGCACTCTGGGAGGCCAAGGGGTGGGGGAGGGTGGGAGTGTTTGCTTGAGCTCAGGAGTTCAAGACCAGCCTGAGCCAAAGTGAGATTCTGTCTCAGAAAAATAACCAATTGTTACTACTTGGTAGACTGAGGCAAGAGAATTACTTGAACCCAAGACTTTGAGGTTGTTGTGAGGACAACAAACTGACTCTGTCTCAAAAAAAAAAAAAAAAAAAAAGGCTCAGCACCTGTAGCTCAAGAGGCTAAGGCGCCAGCCACATACACCTGAGCTGGCAGGTTTGAATCCAGTCCTGGCGCACCAAAACAACAATGACACCTACAACCAAAAAATAGCTGGGCATTGTGGCAGATGCCTGTAGTCCCAGCTACTTGGGAGGCTGAGGCAAGAGAATGGCTTAAGCCCAAGAATTGGAGGTTGCTGTGAGCTGTGATGCCACTCTACCCAGGGTGACAGCTTCAGACTCTGTTTTAAATAAATAAATAAACAAAACAACTCTAAAAACATTTTTTGAGATAGTCAAAGAAATTTGATTATGCATTGGATAATATTTTTTAAATCCAGGTATTTATTTTATTGGGTATAATGGCATTTCTGTCCATATTTTTAGAGATATTTATTGAAATAGGTGTAGTGTCTCAGTGATGTCTTAATATACAAACTATAACAGAATAAAAAAGGTGGGAAAAAGAATCAATGAAGCAAATGAGATAAAAATCTTGATAATTGTTGAGTCTTGGTGATAGATATACGGGAGTTCACTGTACTAGTTTATCTACATCTGTACATGCTTGAAATTTTTAAAATTAAAAAAAAACAGCTACTATGGTTAATGCTGTAAATCAAGACAATAATAAGTCTGTGTGATTCCCCAATATTGCAGGCAACTAAGACACTAGGAAATTATTCGAAGTAAATTTCAGTTTTTAAAATTATTGTAAATCTCCAAAGTAAAAATGAATTGTTTACCTTTAAGTCACCATTTGAAACTTCAAAAAATGATACATACCCACTCTATTTTTGTTTTGGGGTAGGAAAAGAGGTGTTTATAGAGATACATATTTTTTCTTCCTACTGGAATTTAGTCTCTTCTCATTACATACTTTACACTGCACAAGTCATGACATAAATTCATCAGTATACTCAGTAACTAGCCTGTGATGAATGCGCCTGGCACCAGTGCAATGTATTCAAGCTCTTTGAACAGCTTTCTCTTTGTGCACATCTGCAAACAGAATCCACAACCATGATCTGCATTATAATTAATGTGGCAGCACATCTGACCAGCACAGGGTTTGGATGTGTAACTGGTTTTGAGATCTGCAGGGAAGTAAGGATACCCTATGGAGACAGTGAAGCTAATTTCAGATCGGGCACTGGACAAGCTGTAAGTGGGCAGACAGTTGTTTTCCTAGCACAGCTATGACATTGTTGGAGGAAAAATATTAGTGGACAAGTGTGTGTGCATATGTGTTACTTCAAATCACAGTTGCTCTCCTCTTGCACGTCACACCACATCCCTTATACCCACTCAAAAAGACCAAGGCATAGCCCAAACATTTACATACAGATATATTTAAAAATCTTATGTAAAAAGCCTTCTTTGGTTACCACTGACAGCAAATCACTGAAGCATGGCTCTGAGGAGAAGTATACAGCAAGCACAGGGGTATGAGGCCTGCATTGCACATCCCATCCTTTCATTCTGTAGCCTTGACAGTTAAGAGCATCTTCCTCTGCCTTCCTTGTCTCCATTTAAAAAAAAAAAGTTTGATTTTTTTAACCTTACAAGCTAGATGAAAATCCCACAGGAAGGAAAGTTCCTACTTACATCCATTTCCTCAAAGGCCCTCAAGGATGTTCACTGTCTGCTTATATCGTTCTGTTCCACAGGATGAATCCCATGAAACTCAGAAGCAGAGAAACTTGATTCTACGCCTCCCTTGCCTAGAATGCTGGGAGCCAGCGCTGTACAATAAAACTTTCTGCAATGACATCAAAAATGGTAGCCACTTTCCACACGGGGTGGGGGTGGGGGGGTTTGAGTACTTAAAATGTGGCTATTGTAACTGAGGAACTAAACTTCATATTTTAAGTTAAATTTAACATGTAGCTAACAGCTACCGAATGAGTGAAAGACTTTCATTTGTCGTGTTTTCACTCCAGAGACTTGTTATACACAAAAGATTCTTTAAAATAATTCTCTCTCGCTCATATATCACACACACACACACACACACACACACATACACACAGATACATTAAACCTGAATGTGCTTAACTCTGAGTCAGCAGCTATGGAACAGACATTCAAACATATTTTGAATAAACAAATGTGTTTATATACAATAATTTTTTACAATAAACAGGTAAAATTTGTATAACTAGAAAAAGCTATACAAAATATTATAGTTATTAAAACCCATACAGAAAATGTACAGAAGCAAAATACAAAATGCCATCTATGTGTCTGGTCACAAATATTAAAAAATTAGATAGACATGTGTATAAAGATTGGAAGTAAACATTACCAATGAAAATAATCAAATGGAGTAATGGGTTATAAATGGTTTGCATTCATGTTGTCATTAACATCGGTAATAAATAAAGTTTTAGGAAAAAATAAAGTTGAAGAGCGATTTGCTCTAAAGGAGTGAATAAGGGAAGAGTGTCATAAAACGTTAAGTGTTGGGAGTGGATAACTGTCCTGCACGAGCAGCAACCTGAGAGGGCTGAGGATGCGGAGGCTGAAAAAATTCAAGTTGCATGCTAGAACTGACAAATCCATGGCTAAGAAAAAGAAGGGAAATAAGACATTTTCATTATTAAATGACAATTGAGAGCTAATGGGGGGCCACCTTCCTATTCAGTCTGCAAAAGGCGTAAAATTGTTCCCAGGCTATTGGCTGACAGCTCTCCAGGTGCCACCCGTTCCTGAGATTAGCAGCCACACCTAATTCACCTGGATAGTAAAAGCGATTGAAACAGCAGTTCTCAAACTTTAAAGTGATATTCCTAAACCCCATTCCCAGAGACTGAGAAGTACTGACTTAAAATTTAACTTGCTTTAAATGTCTAGGATAGGGAAAAGGGTACAGACACCCTGATGCTCCTTACAGATAAAATCTCTTTTTAAGGTAAGGGATGACTAAAGTTTTTGGTGACTTGGGGAACCTTAGCACTCTGACTATAGCCCCTTATCTTTTCATAAATTTTAGGAGGAAGGAGAACAGAAACGCTGTTTTAAACCTGCGAAGAGCTATCAAGTAATAAAGGGTGTGGACTCATTTTTGCAGAACATAAAGGATGAGCCAGAGGAGGATGGTTTAGCTGACAGAAAAATGCGTCAGAAGAAATGGGATCCCTTAGAAAGTGACTAATGTCCCATCCTTAGAGATGTCTATGCTATGCAAAATGACTACGTGGTCCGCAATTTGTGTGCATGATTTAACCAACAATAAGATTAGGTGACCAGTAACCTCCCCTCCTGCCTTGATACATCCTACCCAACATCTAGTAGAATTTGCTACTGTTACAAACTAGCACTCAAAGATCATTTGAAAGCATTTTTTATACATAATGGATTAAATGCCATGTGGTAATTAGACAAGCAGCTCGCATCAATATGATTTTTACTTTTACATGGCAAATCATTCAATTCCTCTCTCACTTTTCTGGAACTTGAAATCAAAGTCAGTGTTGCAGTTCCCTCATATCACATTAATATCCTTTATTCAGCAAATTTTTTTTGTCGTCACCCCTGTACATGTCAGGTACAATGTTTTCAGGATGGAAAATAGCTAATCCAATCATCAATTCCATCAATACACAAAAATTAAGAGACAAAAGTCCTGAATCTGATTCTCCCCAAACTCAGTTTCATCGTCTCATACTGCTACGTTCCAGGGCAGACCTTTCTGTATTACACCCCGTGAAGCCCCCATTTTCCCTCTTTCCCTCACCCCTCTTACCTGAAGGGTGCTTGAGCAACATGTCCAGCTGCTGTTTCTCCCCAGGTCTGATCCCAACTCCAGGTGTCTCTGATGCAGTAGAAATTTGGGACCAGGAAGGTGAGGACTGGCTGCCTAGAGGGAACAACGGAATTACTAGAGGGCAGGAAGTAGAAAACTCAGAGCAGGATAGTTCCAAGAACCGACTCTAAGAATTTGAAAGCAGGGGAATAGAGACAAGGAAGGAAAAGAGGTGTGATTTTTTTTTGGGGGGGGGTAGGGAAGAAGACCACCTGAAAGCCAGGAGACAGACATAGGTGACTCTGGAGCCGTGGGCTTCACATAAAAGTCACATAATAATGCTAAAAGGTGGCTTTGTTATCCTTGGCAGCTTTGAAGAAATCAATCCCTAGGGAAGTCTGTGAAGTCGCTACTCTAGGAAAGCTGATGTTGGGAGATGGGACACCATGGGACAGAGGAAATTACTACTGGTACTTTTTATCTTTTCATATTCTGAAATATGTCCAACAAACAAGAGTATATATAATATACAGCTTAAAGAACGATAAAACAAACATCCATGTCCCACTCCCAAATGAAGAATAATATTCTCAACTTTTGCTCCAGCTCCTTGAGCGCCCCCAAACAACTGAAGCAGATTCATTTCAGCTGTGGTAGAATTTCCCTAACCTGCAATAGGTCCCTGTGCAAACCTCTAGCCCCAACACCACCCTTACTTGCCTTGTAATGTTTAAAAGTTCTTTAAATAGATTAAGATTTTAAAAATTCCTTCTACGCTAAAATTAAAGAGTTTAAAATGGATGGTTAGCATATCACTGTAAATCTATTCAGTCAAAATGTAAATGATCCCAGCTAATTTCCTTTTTTAATAAGATAAAAGGATTTGAAAGATAAGGTCCTATGACCTTTAAAATGTTAGGCTCAGAGGAAAGCTGAAGGCTCCCAAAAAACTCCACATACTTCACCAGTTTCCCTTGGACTCGAACAATTAGACTTCATGCGTACATAAAGAGAGGTTATGAACAGAGATACTTCCTGGCCTGTGTCCCTGCACTCACCTAAGCAGCTACTTGCCATTCTTTTTGGTTCCCCATGTGGTCACAAACACCTGGCATTGCCTTGGCGACAGAATAAATACGTTAGCACTGCCCCACTCTAGCTTCTAAGTAGTTGACCAGTTGCTGAGCCAAACTTTACACAAGGTATTGGTACCATTTAAATCTAATTGATTCAACTAAAAATTTACTAAATGCTTACTATATGAATATATGTCTAGGTTACCTATTTTCTCTCTAATTTCTCCTTTTCAGTTAGATCCATGGCGTAAGCACACTATAGTAGATGATCACATAGAGATAGGTATTCCTTTGCAGTCATATTTGTCTACAAAAAGTTACATTCTTACATCTTCCAATCTTCCTTTCCAACTCAGGAAAATGATTCCCCTAGTCCCAACCCCTTCTCTAGGTCCTTCTACAAGGAGGTTGGTAATGTCAGGGGCAGCAACTCTTCAGCAGAGCACTGATGTTACGTGATTCCCTTTTCACCACTTAACACAATGTTGACTTGACTCAGAGTCAGATCCCCTCTGCCCAGAAAAGAGAACAATGTCTTTAAAACAAACAGGTTAGACAAAGACCAGACCAGCCAGCTGATTACCAGGTTTCTTGGCTTGGGTTTTGTTGTTGTTGTTGTTTTTGAGACAGGATCTCACTCTGTTGCCCAGGCTAGAGTACCAGCCTCGCTCACAGTAACCTCAAACTCCTGGGTTCAAGCAAACCTCCTGCCTCAGCTTCCTGAATAGCTAGGACTACAGGCACACATCACAATGCTTGGCTAATTTTTTTGTATTTTTAGTAGAGATGGGGTCTCACTCTTGTTCAAGCTGGTCTCAAACTCCTGAGCTCAAGTGATCCCCTCCTGATTACAGGAGTCAGCTCCTTGCCCAGCCTCATTAACAGGTATTTTCAAACTGACTTACCCCACACTAGCCAGCAAATATAGAGTTATATCATTATTAGCAATGATTAGCATTGGGAAATAACTTCAGATATTACATGAGGAAATGAAAGCTCAGAGCTGCTAAGTGACTGAACCAAGATCACATAATCAGGTAATAGCTGACCAAGAACTAAAACTAGGTTTTCGAAACCATGCTGCATTTCTTCTGGGTCCCCAACTATATAGCACCGTAGTGTCAGGACGAGGACTGTCCCTCTATAACAAAAAGAGAAACCTACCTCCTTAAGAAGAAAGCATCTCCTTCCCAGTCCCCAAAGTAACCCCTAGCAGAACCTTAAGGTCCTCCTCTGGAGTTCTTTCTAAGGAGAAAATTCTCATCATAACTCTTCATATCGGAAATGTCTCATGGCATACAATCAGTTCTCAGAGAAGCCACTAGGTTTAAATGAAAATGAAGCTCTTAAGTCTTCCAACAGGGAAATCTAAGATAGCGGGTTTCCTGGCAAGTGTGTGCTCCTCCCCCTATTGTGGGAAACATTTCAGTCACTGGAGTTCCTAAGAGTGGCATATTAACTCTTCCACAATACCAGGGCATCATTTACTAAATTACCTTTTTGAAGACATTACCTGGTACCCCAGTTCTTTGGAAAAGCTAATTAGCCTCCCACAGGTGACTGGTTTATTCCACTGTGCTCACTGTAGGATGAGGATGGTCTCTTTCTGTGGGAATGAATACATCCTCTTGCTCGTTGTCAGATCTGATCTGTTTATTTTTCACCTTAATAATCTCTTTAACATATGTTTTTAGTTGTTAACCACCTCCCTTAGATCTGATTGACAGATAATAGCAAGTACGATAAGCTGGGAGATTTAACACATCTGACCTAAAGTCAACTTAATAAACTTCTGTAGAGCACCTACTATGCTCAACAGACGATCTTCTAGAGTCTGCACTAGATATTGGAGAATTACTATAATTTATCCATTTAGGGAATGTCAGTGATACGATAATACTGTATCAGATTATGAATGGCTATTAAAGTGACTCTGGCCAATAGCCTAACATGCCTTGCCCTGATCACTGAAGACCTGAATTTGGTTAATGGCTCCACATTTAGTGGATAGTACAGAATTTAGTAATAATATATATCAATGCAAAAAAACATACTTTCTAGGTCTGAAATAAGACCCACAGGAAAGATCAAAAGAATCCCAGCGAAGTGGAGAATAAAATCCTAATGAGTACCCTTGCTGTCCCATAAGGCCAGGTTTCCCCCCGAAGGCTTGTCCAGGAATTTTGTCCTCAATGATCTCTTGATTTTTTGAGTTCCCACTGCACTTATGATATGAGTCAGAGTACTTAGTGCCTGGTCAATCCATCAAAAATTGTTTTGTAAGGGCGGCGCCTGTGGCTCAAAGAAGGAAGGTGCCAGCCCTATATGCTGGTTCAAACCAAGCCCCGACCAAAAAAAAAAAAAAAAAACAAAACTGTTTTGGAAGGCTTTTTAGTACATATGTTAAATATATATTTAACATTTTTATATTAAATATATTTTTAAAATACATATATTTAATATAATATGCAAATTATATATTTAAATATAGATAAATACATATTTTAAAATATATATTTAATGTATTTTTAAATATATATTTACATATATTTTTAGGCTTGGCGCCCATAGCACAGTGGTTATGGAGTCGGCAAAATACACCAAGGTGAGTTCAAACCTGGCCTGGGCCAGCTAAACGACAATAGCAACTGCAACCGAAACATAGCCGGGCATTCTGGCAGGTGCCCCTAGTCCCAGCTACTTGGGAGGCTGAAGCAAGAGAATCGCTTAAGCCCAAGAGTTGGCTGTTGCTGTGAGTTGTGAGGCCACAGCACTCTACGGAGGACGGCATAGTGAGACTCTGTCTCAAAAAATATATATATTTTTTACATATTAAATATATATTTATATGTTTAATATATATTTTACGTTTGTGTATTTATATATAAAATATGTATATTGAAAAATATATTTGCCTTTTCTCTTCAACTATATGGTAAACTCCTTGAAGAGCTTGGATGGTATATATTTTTCGCTGATACTCCCACCTACATGATTTCCCAACAAGCATAAAAAATAGTTGCTGACTTAAAAGTTTGAAAAAATGTTAAATGAGGAACCTAAGGGTGTTTACCACAGAAAAGATAAAATTATAGAAGAGATATCTTGTACTGGCTGAATATCCATGTGCTCTCCCCATTTGCCATCCCTCTTGCAATTAGGGGAAGCTATGTACTTAGTTATTACTTATTGAACCATGAATGGCCATTTCTGGGCCAAAACATTAAGTTGAATCAGGATAGTCTCAGTGATACACCTGAACTATCCTGAATCAACCTATAATGTAAATTTTGCAATTTACAACTTTCCTACCACAAAGACCATGGAAACCCCATAGCAGGGTGACCACATAGCAGGAAACCACAAAATGAAACTAGCTTGGATGACTGAGTCACCACATGAAGGCAAGCTGTCCTGGAGAGTCCTTCACTCACAGTGGAGTGTGTGAGCATGAAATAAACCCTGGTTGTGTAAGCCAGACATATCAGGTTTATCTGGTATATAGCATGGCCTAGTGTTATATTGACTGATAGTAATAAAAGAAGACTAAAAAGAAAAATCATTTCTGGGCGGCACCTGTGGCTCAAAGGAGTAGGGCACCGGCCCCACATGTCGGAGGTGGCGGGTTCAAACCCAGCCCCAGGCAAAAACTGCAAAAGAAAAAGAAAGAAAAGAAAAGAAAAATCATTTCACTAGCAAGATATGTGAAAGAAAGTCTTTAATGAGCCAAGGTTGTGGATAGAAGAGCCAGACAGCAGACTGGGCTCAGGGAAAGGAAGAACTTCTGGCAGTTGGCCAAAAGATATTGGTCTTGTATTCAACCAGAGTCTACAAGTTCACTTGGTGAGAAATGAAAAAAGGATAACCATGGCCAGGAAATTTGCACTAGATAATTTCAAAGATCCTTATAAATGTTACGATTTTATGACCTTTGATTGACAATGGATTGTTAATATGTGAAGGACAGAAAAAGGTGAAACAATTTATGCTAAGTTGTGACTATTTAAATATTATACAGAAGCAACATCAAAAGATCCCAGTCTATAAGATCTTGCAGGAACAGATAAGAAACATATCTGAAGCATCCAGGGCTCCAAAGATCCTCTCCCTTGAGGACAGAGTCAAACCTTCACCTCCCATCTACAGTGCCACCCCTTTCAAAGTACTCCCAGAGCTATCTCACAAGTTTTTTGCTACCTCAGCCCAGAGCTCATGTCACAAGGTGATTACTTTATTGAAGACTCCTCATATGATTAGAAACCTTCTCAGTGACACACCTGAACTACCCTGAATCAGCCTAGGGAGAGGGTGACTTTCAGGAGGAAAGGAATGTTTCTAGAATTTTGAAACCATCTTTTATCATATTTAAATGCAGTTATCATGTCCCCTCAAAGCATCTCTATTTAAATTTCAAGTGGATTGTTAAACTTCTAAGTAAGGGAAGATATTTCATTTTCTTCCCTGAACATATTAAAAGAATAAAAACAATGTCTGTGAGTCACATACACAATGGTATTGCTTAATGATTTGAAGAGCTGACTTAAAGAATGATCTCTGCCACTTATGAGGTATGTGATCTTTGGCAAGTTACTTAGCCTCTATGAGTCTCAATTTCTTCTTATATAGAATAGGGATCATAAGATCTACTTCATAATGGTAGAGTTACTTAGCCTTTCTGAGTTTTTAAACTGAAGAGGGGAATTCAAATGTAAGGCACTGGAGGGAAAGTAATGAAATAAACCCCCTCTGAAAATGTTACTTCTGAAATCAGTATTGGAGCACCTTATTAGACTCACTGTGTGGTAGTTAACAGAACGAGGGCAGCAAAACAAGCAAGAGAGATGGGTCACACCTGTAATCCCAGCACTTTGGGAGGCTGAGATAAGAGGACTGCTTAAGGCCAAGAGTTTGAGACCAGCTTGGGCAAAGTAGCAAAACCCCATCTCTACAAAAAGTTTAAAAATTAGCCAGGCAAGCTTAGTAGCACACACCTGTAGTCTGAGCTGCTCAGGAGTCTGAGGCAGCAGGATTGCTTGAGCACAGGAGTTAGAGATTACAATGAGCTATGATTGCATCCTATA
This sequence comes from Perodicticus potto, assembly GCA_963574655.1. Taxonomy (NCBI): domain Eukaryota; kingdom Metazoa; phylum Chordata; class Mammalia; order Primates; family Lorisidae; genus Perodicticus; species Perodicticus potto. Next base: position 18,292 of record CAUYRH010029518.1, read on the forward strand.
CTACAGCCTGGGCAACGAGAGAAAGAGAGAGACTATTTCAGCTTCACTGAACTCACTCAGAATTTTACAATTAGAAAATTTATGAAGAACTTATTTTCAGTATATCTGTTTTATGTTTTACAATTTAATATTGTTTCATTTTTAATTCCATGTGAATCACATATAATCTTTTCCTCATCACGGGCTTCCATGGTTCTTAATCTGACCTGTTTTGAGTTTATCTTAAATAGTTTCAACAAAGACTGAGCAAAAGCATTTAAAGCCCTGTGATATTTCAATGAAAGATATAAAGAACATATACAATGTATGTCATGTGGGTTAATTATACATCCTGGTACTCGTGAATTACTTCCACACAGAACTGAGAGGGATTGTGGCAGCATAAGCAACTGCCACAAGTGTATATATAATATGGCTCTAAACACGGAAACTTGTACATATGAGATATTTGCTCCTATGGATAGGAGATGCTGCTTAACAGCACAAACAACAAATTGTGCCTGCTTAAAGACTGATTATGACATCATCGAAATCAAAAGAGGGCCCTCTGTGGAGCTCATTCCTGAAATTCCTTAATAGCATTGCCTCATGAGTCTTATAAATCTATGTTTGTTTTGATAGGACATGCATGAGAAAAAGCCAAAGGCATTGTTCTGTTTCTCTCTGTAATGACCGCATGCTAAATAGGCCATCGTACCTATACTGCAAGCTCTGCACTGACGAGAGTTAGTGGGAGAGCCAAGGCAGGGGGTGCCCCCCTTTGTTGCTGCTTTCATTTTTAAAATGAGTCATGATTTCTGCATTGGATACAAAGATGGGTTTACAGCTATTAGCCAGTCATATTAATAATTTAGAAAATACATGCTCAATCACTTGTGTTCTTTCAATTCCCTATGAACACAGCTGCAACCCACATTAGAAGTGAGGGTGAATGGATATTTTTCAGATGAGATATTTGGGCTGAATTATTAGGGTAGCCTGTACTACAAAATTACTAATAAACACTGCTTCTGGCTCAATTTAGCTTGAACTCAGTGAACCTAGCCAATGGTGACAAATCAAAAACTCCGAAATGCCCAGTGAACGAATCTAACTAATCAAGGAACCCTGTAGGAAGTAGATGCCAGGATTAATGAGGCAGCAGTTTCACCATGCCATGCTGTTATTTCTTCACATAAATGCCCTCAGATGAGATTATCTTTATGTCATGAAAAGGAGGAAAGGAAGGTTACATTCTTTCAGCTGACAGGTTAACTACTGCCATTACTAGCATACATATTTTGTGGGCTATGTTTTTCTTATCCTAAAAGTTAAAATGTAAAGTCCACAAAACAAATTAAAAACACATTTTAATTTTTAGGAAAAGTAGTCATTGAGGGCATCAAACAAAAAGTGGTCCAAAGTTAGAATTCCTCTGTATTTCTTCTGTGTACCTAGACGCACATCTACCTTGATTTACCCAAATTGCTTTGCATTTTGTATTCAATATCTAACAACACCTTCAGCAGGTTGCATTCCTATATCACATTCCTTTTGCCATCAACAAAAAGGTAGTCTAAGTGCAAAATCATTACTGTGCTATCACTTGTATGCCACATATGATATTTAGTACCAAAATTGAGGAGAAAATAAAGATAAAAGGATGAATACATATGTTAAAATAAATCAATCACATACTTACATCATAACCAATTGAGTTTCTCTAGCTAGCATGTGGTGACAGTATTCAAGGCCAAAAAGGCTATTCAGCAAAAAGTACAATTATTACAGACAGGACATCTAGCATGTTGTGCTTACTTACCTTGTATTCTGATATTATTCATCATTATTATCTTTATTCCCTTATTACATTATGATAACTTTAACTGTTTTGAGTCAGAATTGCTGTTAATGATAAGTAAAAAACAACATGAAGCATTATCCTGTTGTTAATTTGGGGGTTTTTTCCTTCACAAAGCAGAAATCTTTTAGGTTTGTGATTGAGACCCTCATTCTCTGATTTTTATCTTTGTTAAACTGGAAACCTTACAACTTAAGCCAGCTTGCTTCCCCTTATCCTAATGGCATGCATGAATTTAAAAATGTTCAGGATCCTTAATACAAAAATCTATCGTCATCAAACCAAATATTATTCCAAAGTCAGGTCAAGTTAAAAACTCTGTATACTTTCATTATAATATTGATAAATAACCATTATATTATGAAATACGAAATGCTACGAAATACGAATGCTAGTGAAAGCATCTATCACTTTAGTTGATTTGCAACTTCTCATCAGTGTTCTGAGTTTTCCCATTTTTTTCAAATGAAAGATCCCATTTCCCTTGCCTTTGAGAAATACAATTTTTAAAGATTCCATTTAGCATCCTTTATTGCATTCCTACATCATAAATTTATGCTTTATAGCAGCATAAAAAGGCTGTAAAATTAGCATCCTTGTAAACAACCTTCTATGCTCACTGGTGAAGCAATCTGTGATTTGTACTGATCTCTTAAATGTGAGTTGAGATTACAGTATCCACTGTTTCAGATTTTAAAGGAGAGACAGCACTAGCATAAGACAAGGGAGAATATGATAAAATGTAAAAACAAGGAAAAATATTTTTCATCTACTGATATTTTAGAAATTTGGTGGTTGTGCTGCTAAATTCTAGGATGAGTTCTAAAATCCAGAATGTTCCATTTTTATATGAAATTCCGAATTAGCATGGGTTTCTCACTTTTAATATTTTAATGTTGTATCAAAAATACTTTAGAAAATGTGGAACTGAAATATTCTGTGCACCCACACAGCAATTTCCCTCTAAGTAAAATTCCTAAGGTAACATAAACATATGATTTTCTTTATTATAGAAAGTCATGCCTTTTTGTTCTCACCTTTGAGGAGATCCCATTGTATTCTGTCCGTTGAGTAAGGATTGAACAGCTCCTAAAATTTACATGTTGCCCAGAGGTAGGGATGGCATGATAGCCAAGGGTGTTGGGGGGTTTATGCTCAGTGGCAACCAAAAGAGAAACCTTCTCATGGGGAAAAAAGGGTGCCTCTCAATGCCTATAAATGACCATTATATTTCAAACCACAAGATTGATTTTGGTGAGTCTTCCAAAGGAAGCCTGTGGTATCGATTTGCCTTGAACTTAAAAACACATGGGCAACCTTCCTCCTCAGACTACCGAAGAAACAGCAATTTTTAACCACTCCTTGGGGGAAGTCCCCTGAGCACGTGGCTAAATTCGAGCTACCAAGCACGGACCCCGGGAAGAAACCAGATCAGGCCTGCGGCGTGACAGGGGACAGTTGTCCTGGACACGGCTCTTCGGAGGCACCCTCAGCCCCCCATTTCGGAGGTCCGGAACCTGAAGCTGAGCCTGGGTCTGGAGACACGATGGGGCGCCATGGTCTCTTTGGAAGGCCCCAACCAGGCTTAGGCCCCGAGGGACGCGAGAACCGCGGCCCGTCGCGCCCACGGCCTACGTAGGGCCTCGCAGCGTAGCGGGCGGCCCCAAGGGCACAGCTCCGGGCTCTGCAGGCCGCGGTGTCCTCCCGCTCCCAGCCGAGCCGGCGCTCGCACGCAGCCCGCGAGGGGCGCCCTCCTCCCGTTGTCCCAGGAAACGCGTCACCCCCAGCAGCTCCTCAGCCCTAGCGCCCTGCGTTCCGCCCTGGCAGCCGCGCCCGGAGCCTCTCCGCGGGCTCGGAGGCCTGAGTCGGCCCGGAAGCCCCACGAGGCTCCCAGCGCGTGTGGGGCGCTGGCGGCTGGGCCTGGGCACGCCGCCTGGCTGTGGGGCCGTTAGCCCAGCAACCCCCAAACTGAAGCCAAGCCTGCAGAAGGGCGAAGGGCCTCCACGTCCTAAATGGCGGGACCCGCCAATACAGCTCCAGTATGGAACTCCCCAAGACTAGCCGACTCCCCCTATCCCACCACCCCGCTCAAAGTCACACCAAAACCCATCATTCTGCATATCACATACTGAAAATGATTTTATTTTATCCATTTACATTTAACTTGATATAAACTTGTCCGGAAAAGTCAAATAATATGCTTTATAGTAGCTCAAACATTTATTAAGAAAACCAAATTCCAGAAATAAGCACAGACAGTTAAGTTAAAACATATCACAAATTGACCAGTATGTAACAAGAATGCTTTATCTACACAAAACATCCTATTTCACATGTTTGTTCATTCTTAGAAAGCGCTTCTGTTCTCTGGGTTTGGATTTGACCAGCACATGCAGAAAGGGCTGATTGTGTTTCTCTGTACAAAGTTGCAGGGTTGTAGATGTCCTAGAGCACTCATCGGCGGCCCGCAGGTGGCCGAGGGGCACGAGGGGCGACAGGACCACCACAAAACAACCAAGGGCACAGAGCAGCGAGAAGAGAAAAACGGAAACGGAAGCAAACAAACCCCAGTCCTGAAGGATCCAGAAAAGAGATGTGGCTTTTGGGCTTACGAAAGGAAAATTTGCTTACGTGTTTGTTCTAGTCTTCCTTACAAAGACTTATCAAAATGGGTAAGATCACCTCTTCTTCATCCCATGACTGCTTTAGTCTAGTCCAGCCACCCAATCACTGGCATGTTCCTCCTGAGAAGCCTTCCCTTGTATACTCTCACACAGTTGTGCTTAAGAAAATAAAATAAGATAAAGTAAAAGCGTTCTTTCGCGAGCCAACAGAGGGCTGCGCGGGTGGGACTCCGTGGATGGGGCAAGGGTAGAGTGGTGGGAGAGGAAAGAGAGAGAGGAGCTTAGAGGAAGAATACAAGGATAAATCAAATCATGTCAGTTGGGCCCTCAGATGAGGCTGTCGGTAGCAGATGCTTGTCCTCCTTTAAGACAAAAATCCCTAACATTGTGCTGTCCCTTGAACACGTCTGTGTGTGACCTAGGTGCACTGTGTGTGCGCGCGCGCGCGTAGTGTCTGAGAGTGAGCGAGAGTACGAGTGAGTGTGTTTCTGCCCACAAACCAGTCCACTGGTGTCTGATTTCAGATCCTGAGTCGACTCCCTGGTACGTAAAATGGCGGGAAGGATGCTTTTTGCCGGGCGCGGGAGGAGGGGCGTGAAGTGTGCGGCAAGAGGTGACGGGAGAGGAGGCGGAGGGCTAGAGGGTCGGAGGCGTCGCATCAAAGGTGTGGGTGGGAACGCGGCCAGTCGGAAGGCTGGGAGGAGGGCGCGAGCACAGCGGGTGCGAGCCGGGGGTCTGGGTGGCGGGGAGGGCGGGGTGACGCGCTGGAGAGCTGGCCAAGGAAGGAGCTGGGAGGGAAGGGAAGAGGGACTTTGGGGACGGGAGGGACCGTGGGCGAACGAAATCAGGCGCAGGGGAGGCCTCGCAGGCTGGGGCTCGGGGTGAGCCCGAGCGAGTGGAGACAGGCAAGGACCAAACGAGACGGGGCAAAGGCCCGGGCGCCACTGGGCTGGGCGCCGGGGCGGAGAGCTGGGGTCCGGGCGCGCGCCGGAAGGGCTTCGGGGCGGCCCCGGGGGCGGCGCTGGGGGCGGAGCGGGCCGGGACGCGGCTGCATTAAGTGAAGCTCATGGAGACTGTGTGCTCTAGCGCCTTGCGGCGGAGGGAGGCGATGCTTGTGCCCCGCCACACGTCGCTGCTGTCCGGGGAGCTGCAGAGCTGGGGCGAGCCGGAGACGTTGCTGGGGCCGGGGAGGGAGGCGGGCACCATGCCGGGGAAGGCGGGTTGGTAGAGGTGCGACTGCAACCCCGCGCCGTTGGAGCCCGCCAGGCTGTTGGACAGGCCCATGGAGTTGGGCGGCGGCCCCGCCGCCAGGCTGCACTGGGACAGCGACTGCGCCATGGCCTGCTGCCTGCCCAGCGCCGGCGGCAGCGGCAGCTGGGACACGCCCGGCATGGCGGCCGCCGCCCAGCGGGTGTCGTTGGCGTGGAAAGAGCACAGGCTGTCGCCCATGGCGGCGGCGGCGGCGGCAGCAGCTGACGGGAACTGAGGCAGGCCTGGCGTGGGCAGCAGCGTGCCCGGCGCCCGGAACACGTTGGTGGTCTTCTTGCGCTTCTTCCACTTGGCGCGCCGGTTCTGGAACCAGACCTGGAGCAGGCGGAACGGGAGACAGACAGGGCGCCGTTAGCGAGCGGAGCGGCCAGGAGGGGCGCGAGCATGGGCACCAGAAAATCGCTGTGGATGCGGCCACTCAACCCCAGGCGGAACAAGTGAAATACCATCCATCGGCTTGACACGCCCCCGCACCCAGCCCGGGACCCTGGTTCTCCACCATGCGTGGCAACTGGGCGCCTCCTTCACCCACCCACGCGGATTTCGCGCTCCCGAGGACTCCTGCCATGGAGCGTTTAGCGCAGAGTGCAAATCTGTTACCATGTGCAGGGTTCACCACGCCTCTGCACATCCTGTGCACTGCAGGCCGGCAGGCATGTGTCAAGGCTCGACACACAGGTGCACAAATGAAGATAAACATGTGTACCCGTGTGGCTTAATGGCATGCCTTATCTCGCTTATGGGGTATAGAATTTTCAGAAACGCTGGAAATTTGGAAATTGATGACGGGCCGTGGATGGCATAATCAGTTTCAAAATCAAAAGACAAAGGAAAATCCCTATAGCCACGGTTGACAGAGCGGAGAGGTTAATATAGTGATCCGTGTGGGAAAGTGAATGCCATTCAGCTACAGTGTTCTTTGGGTCGCCTCTGTGACTTCTGATTCCTCCCCTAGCGCTTCCGTGCTGCTGCCACAAGCAGGGGCCTCATTCTTAAGCCAATCTAAGGGCATTTTGGCATGGGCTATACCTGTGTACTGGGACCTGCCACTGGAGACCTGAGCCCCGGAGCTTTCAAGACTTTTTTTTTTTTTTCCCAGGAATCGTACTAAGGATCCCAAGTAGGAAGCCTTCCGAGTCCATCAAATCACCCTACTCGTTTCATCTGTGAATAAAGGCAAATTTTCTGACTAATATGAGATAAAGGAGGTCAAGTTTAAAACTCACACTATGTGTCAATCAAATTTAATTTTGCTTAGACAAATCCAGGTGTCTTTTTCAGGGAGAGGTGTTTGATAATCTAGACCCCCAAATGAAAATAATGCTCTTACTCTTTCTTTCTTAACACCGGCCCAAGAATTTTAGGCCCTGTCAGACAAAGTTGCTTAGGAATGTAAAATTCACTATCACAGGAAGAGTTCTGCCTGAAAGATAACATGTAAGCTGCCAGACCAAGATAAACTCCCATCTCCCCGATTTGAATTTTACCTTAAAAAAAAACAACAATAATTTATCAACATGCCTACTTGGCAGACTTGCAGCTTAAAATAGGACTAGTCAATTGCAGGGTTACCAAGCCCAAATGTATTGATTGAGTTTCCTCCTAATATTTGGACAACACAATTCGACCACCATATTTGTGGCCAAAAGATTATTCATCCCTTAATCTAGTCTTATTAGTGCTTACTCTGCAAACTAAAGTATTGGGGGAGTATGGACATACTTGCCCTTGTTCTTGGCAAACCAGTCGTGCACAGCTATATGTTCACGTCTATGCCAGCAAAGACACACTCTACAAGAACCAATGTGAACAGCCTCGCAATGTAGAATTTTCACCCAGCTTTGGCCAGCCTAGGCCTTCCTACCATACACACCCACCAACATCCACAACTTTATTTTCCTGTGGTTTCTACCCCATTTCCCAGATTGCTGTATACCCCAGTGTTGGAGATTGGATACTATGGTACCTTTCCAGCTGCAACCCCTAAGCTGGTGGCAAAGCAGATTAATGAGGCAGCAGGGCCCTCGATGGTGGATGGGATCAATGCAACCGGATTGAGCTGTTAGTGGCCTTGGTGGAGAGCAACTCTCCGGAGGAAAGGAAGGCACAGCGAGGAGACATTCAGCCACAGTCTCTTTGCAGCACCTACCCAGCACTGGTTTGGGGAAAAGTAGGTGGGATGGCATCTGTGTTCGCACACCTTACACACTGCACTGGGTGTATTTTGAAATGTATCTTATAAAGTCAAGATCTGTTCCTAACACCGTTCAAGTGCCAGTGAATCCTGAAATGTTTGGTGGTTTGCCAGAGAGCTGTGAGGGAAGAAAAGAGGAGAGAAAAGCAGAGAAAGGAAAAGTGGAGAGGGCAATGCCCAGTAGAATTTCAATAGAAAACATGACTGCCAGAAAGGTCTCTGGATCTAGGATCTGCTAAAGCACAGGCGGAAAAGAACAGCTGTTATAGAACTAAATATTATAGAAATAATGGAAAGATTGTGCTCAATTATGTTTGAGGGTTAGTAGTCAAATGATGGCTACAAATTTTTTAATGTTTCATGGCTTAGTGGGATTAGGAAAAAAAAATCTGCATGGGGTCTGAGCACCTCCGTTCCAAGCTATGATGCATATGTTTTTTAAATGTGAATGTTTCCACTTGAAAACTAGAGCATGACGGATTAAAATGCAGGCAAAACCTAAGGGAGATTTTCAGAATACAGAGATGACAACTCCAGGAAATATATTAACCGCAGCCACAGGCCAACTTTGTACTCAGTTTGAAATGCAGCTCTTCTCAGAAAATGCTTAATACAACAGTGAGAATCTAATGGAGGTTGGAATCTAAAAATCCACTTTCATGATATCTGCTGTTACAGTAATATAGACATACTGTAAATGTATTTTAAAATATATAGCCCGTTTAATTCCCCAGCTATAAATGGCTCAGAAATAGAGAAAGAGGGGGAGAAAGAGAGAATATTACTTTTTCCCCCCTCGAAGCAAACGCTTTATGAAGATCTCATCGGAATCCAGCAAATGATTAATGTGAAGATTTGGGAGGAAATCTGGGGAGCTGTATTAAAGCCTAGATCTCAGGTTCATTTCGATCAGCCAGCCGTGAACTCTGGGCCGAATTCATTACACTTTAATAGTGCTGGGAGAGGAAGAAAATGCAATTTCTCATTCCATTAGAAAACTAGAAAATACTCTCAGCTTGTCCCCCTATTAAGATGTGGCAGGTGACAGGGCCATTCTGGGGGACACGGTCAATGGAATTACAGCACATTATTTTTGTTCGTATAAAATATTGAAAGGCAAGCCTGACTGTGCAGAAGTTATTTCACTGATTTGGTTTTTATGTAAATAAAATATTGAAAGTTAATTAATCCGTGCTAGAGACTAATGATTATGCTTATTATATTGCATTTGATCGCGTAATTTGCATGATTCTCGCATTGCTGCTTAATAAGCCATTCTAGGTTATAAATAATTCTGAAATTGGTTTCTAATAATGGCATGCTATAAAAAGAATGGTTTTATTACACTAGCCAGAAAAGGGGAGCAAGATCAGAATGGAAGTGGCCTTCATGTGAGTAGGGGTGTTTTAATAAATTCTTAAAAGTATGCTTTTAAGATAGGGATTAAAAAAGAAGTGTAATAAGTATAATTTAGTCTAGAATAAAAAAGCATCTCTAAAAACATACCATTGCAATTAATTAAATATTTAGATAATTTTTAATCAGCGCAGTGGCCCACATACTAGAAAGAATGTGTGGCAATCTGTTAACTATAAAGAAAACTATGAAGTACTCATCATATAAGAACACAAACCAATTACTATTTAATTTGAATTTGGTCAAGGAGCAATGGTACAGTGAATTGTGAAGTAAATACATTTTCCATAAATTATTTTTGCATTACATTACATCATGTTAATCATTTTGAAAAGTTAATTAAAAAGGTTATGTTGATCTGATTACTTTTTAAACTATGGAATATTATTTTTAAAAATATTGAAATTGCTATTCTATTAAATTGTTTCTATCAGCAGCCTCAAGCTATTATCTTTGGTTGAAGATTATGCTAGAACAACTAAAGTACTTTATCTCCTTCTCCTTCCATATTCTTTTGTGTATTTTTTGAAAATAACTATTTCTATTACATAGTTTATATTTTATTTCATTACAACTTTTTCTATTAAAAGAATCGCTGTCATTAACCTTTGGAAGACCTAATAAAGTTTAATAGGCCTCGTTTTCTTTTTTCATAAAATCAGTTGTCCAATTATATTTTATTTGTGATTCTAAGTTCTATTTTAATTTAAACTAATTACCAATATGTCTAGGTTAAGACACAGCATTTTACTCCTTTAAACAAAAATTAATGGAGAGTATTTCTCTTGAGTGACAAAAAGAAAATTTATAAATTTTGAACCTACAAGATTGAACCTACAAGCATTATCATTAGCATTGATGGAAATATTGAAACTGAATCTTTTTGTAGAATTTTGAAATTAACTTCAGATTTTTTTTAAAAGGTGAAAAGTAAAAATTTTAAAGAGCATTTAATAACACTATCTGTATAAAGCAATTAACACTACATCAATGTGTAATTTTAGAGGGCCAATGGTTCAGGCCTTTCAGAGTTCACTAACAGAACCACCCAGACTTACAATGAATAAAAGTGTTAATCATTATATTATGCCCTCAATATTACTATATTAATTTGACCATTTAAAGTCCCCAATGACACTTACTTACTGACTATTAAAACAGAAGCATGTGTCACTTTTCCAGTTTAGACTATCTTTAGAATGCCAAATGGAGACAGCATTATTCAATAATGTTATTATGGACACCTTCATCGCTTATTTCTTAGATCAAATGTAAAGTAACTGAGATCTTTAAGGTTAATTTATAAAAACAGGTCAGGTGGGTTTAACAGATTAGTCAGGTTGACACCCCCAACATTGGATAGAAAATACCAATGAGCAAAATAGCAAAGGAAGATTTCAGCACCCTGGACAGCTCAAGAGTAAGCGCACGTCTTGGCATTTCACTCCTCGGCATCTGCCCGTGAAGTCTTTGATAGGTTTTTTTCATTCTTTTAAAACACGAAAAAAATCTAAGATCTATTGGGCTTATACTTTCGTCCCCAATTTTCAAAAACGTTATGGGTGTGATTTTCTATATTATGTATATCCTACAACTTTGAGAGTGGTCGGAGGAGAATAAGGTGTCAACAATAATTTCATCTACTACCTGCCAACCTTTCCTGTCCTAAATATTGGTTCTTTAGATCTGATATCTACAACTGAAAGCCTTCATCTCCACTTCCCACGTCTCCCAGTTTCCTTAGAGGAATCTAAAAACAAAACGGGGCTCACAGGCTGTCGGGAATCTGGCCAGCCACCCCAAGTGCATTTGGTATTCCACCTAAGTTCAAACTCCTTGCAAACATGAAAGCTAGACATAGTCTGCCTGGGAGCGGCGAGAGGGTATTACTTAAGATAAACCCAGGAGTAGCTTTTTTTTTTTTTTTATCTCTCATAATGCTTTATTTGCTCCTTTCCCGTGTTTTGTGTATAACTTTTGCATTCCCTCGTTTATCCAGATGCTTAACACAAACTCATTAGGGGAGTAATGAAATGCTTGTCAATAAGGCGCTCCCGGCTTAGCCGCCCGGGAGATGCGGAGGTTGCCTTCTCTGGAGGGAAGAGGCGAACCCGGGAGCCCAGTGACGCCGGGCTTGGAGTTTGAGGAGTCTCTTCGGAGATGTGGCTACAGGGGCCTTGCGTGTCCTTGGGGGATGGCGATCGGGGGCCAGTTTCCGAGCAGAGAAGGAGATAATTCGACCCCGGAATAGACAGGCAGCGGGAATGCAGCCCAGGATCCCCGCGCCCTTTGCCTAACTCCTCCCGCTCCCTGCTCGCCTTCGGTCCCGGCGCCCAGGCCCCGCGTACCTGCACTCGGGACTCGGTCAGCCCGATACGCAGCGCCAGCTCCTCACGCATAAAGATGTCGGGGTAGTGAGTCTTGGCGAAGCTCCTCTCCAACTCGTTGAGCTGTGCGGGGGTGAAGCGCGTCCGGTGGCGCTTCTGCTTCTGCTGGCCCTGCTGCTGGCCGGCTTGGCTGGGGTTCGGGCCGCCCTGGGGCCCGGGCTGCTTGTCCGGGTCTTTCGCGCTCACCGCCAGCGAGGCCGGAGTCGAGCCCACTGTGGTGATGTCCTCCCCGGGCAGCAGAGTGGCTCCCTCCACTGGGTCGGAGTTGGGCGCCAGGTCCCCCGGATGGCCCCCGGGGTCGGAGCCCCCCACGCCCAGCCTACACTTCACCGCCTCCCGGTGGCCCAGAAGCTCGGCGGCATCTTTCATACCTGAGGAGGAAAGGGGATCGCGGTCACTACCTTTCCGGCGAGCGCAGGAGGGGACTGTCTTCCCAGCGCCGTATTCCTTCAGCCCCATCCTCCGCTCCCTCCGCGCCCGCGCCGGGCCCTAGGGGAGAAACTCCCCAGGACTTGGACTGCCAGGCCGGCGCAACACCTCCCGGCCCTTCTCCTCTCTCCGCAGTTGGCTCCCGCAGCGAGCAGGGCACACATTCCTCTCTCCCACAGTAAAGCACCTCCAGGTCCAGCAATAAGACATGCCTCCGAATCCCTCTCCTAAACCTTACCCCGGCGCCCTAGGGAACCTAGAGCAAATCTTTGGACCCCGGTGTCTGGGAGGGGAGAGAAAAAAAGAAAAATCAAAGATTACCCGATTCTTCGGTTGCTGCCCCACCTGCGCTTAGGCAGCCTGACGCACTCCACCTCCGGCCCTCAGCCGAGTCCCTCTCACTTTCGGAAGATGAATAAGTCTCCAATCTTTCCACCCCCCGAAACCAACCCAAATCAGCTCCGCCTCCCCCTCAAATCAGAGAAAGTGTTTGGAAAATGGAGTCACATCCATCACCAAAGATTCCCAAACCGGAAACCCAGAGCCAGAAACCCAGAGAGCATTAAGGAAACTCAAGCAAACTCCATGTAAAACGGTGAATCAAACTTTAGAGAATTCAACTTTTCTTTCTAGACAAATGAAAGGAGCGTTCCTCTCAGCCATTGGCAATGCCGAGTCCCTTGCTGAAGGCTGGGACGCCTGTGAGGTGGGATTTGGTTTTTCTCCTTTTCAACCAGCACATTTTGCAAATCCGCCTGGATGGCAGCAGCTTCTCCCTCATGCCAGATTTTTAACAAATTCAACTATACTTGGACAAAGAGGAGGGGGAAAGGTAGTGGGGAAGAGAGAAAGAGGAAAAAAGAAGGAGGAAGAAATCCCAAATCAAAGCAAACTAGAGAGAAAAAAGAGAGAGAGAAGACACCTCCAAACAATTACCTCAGCGTAGATCGCCTTTCAAAAAAATAAGGGGGAGGGGGCAGAGAAAAATAAGAAAAACAAATAGTAACAACATTCCCCAACTCCCTTTCTGGATGTACATATTCCATAGACTTTTTTTTTTAAAGACGATGTTAAATCAAATTAAACTTTAATGCAGCACAATTACTTTTAAAGAAATTAGTCCATTTAGGGCACATTAAGGTAAAATAAGGAACAAATTGACAATTTCCTGCCCCGGCTTCTCCTGCCTGTCCGGGCGAGAGGCGCACACTCACCTAGCCTGGCGTCCAGGAGGTCGGCGTGAGACAGCATCGCGCACCGCTCCAGGGCGAAAGCTGTTCCCCCCCAAATTTTAGCGGCTTTAAGTTATTTAAAATAGATATAAGCTATAAGCTATACGATATAGATATATATAGATCACCTAAATGAAAGAAAATTCGGTTTGTGGTTAAAAAGGGGGCTTCTTGCATTATAATGTCCTTTAGAGAGACGGGGAGGTGCTTAACAGTTGAATGAACCCGTGAGCAGCTCGGCGAGGGGACCAATCAGGAGGGCAGCCTGCAAATGTCAGCGCCCGGAGAGTCCCCCACTCCGCCCGCCCGCCCGCTCCAGCCCGGAGGAGGTGGTGGCGGCAGCCCTGGCAGCTCCAGCCCGGAGCAGCAGCTAAAGCGGCGGCGGGCGCCTCGGCCTCACCCTGAGCTCTGAGCCCGGCTCCCGCTAGTTATTCCCTGCGATTTTTTTTCCAGGCACCCCCTTCCTTCACCTTGTCCTGCTCAGCTAGCTCAAAGGCTCAGCTCTGTGTCTCTGAGATTTTCCTAGGTAGGGACAGAGGAGGAGCCAGAGCAGGGGCCAGGGCAGGGCATGACCCTCGCGTGACCCGAGAGTCGCCCCCACCCGCCCGCTCAGGGCGACACTGGCCTGCTGCTGTATTGGCCTGCCAGCCCAGGGCACCAGGGGGGCACACTTCGGCCTCCAGACCTTAACTAGACTTTGCCGCCGATCAGCAGGCCTGTGCTTGCGGTCATGGCTGGGCCCCAGGGCCTTCAGAGCCCCAACCCCGAGGTGGGCCTAGAGCGCAAAGAGGAGTCCGCTTCCCCAGTACCGCTGGCTCCCGCTGTCTGCTTCGGGGGGCCAGCGTGCAGTGCGGGTTCGAGCGCTCTGCACCCTCCGGCCAGGCATCCTTCAGGCTTCCGCTCCTCTGTCTGTACCACGCTCGCATCCTGGCCCCCTACCCGCTCTTTCGGTTAAAGTTTCTAAGTTCAGCCCAGCTCCTAACTCCACTTAAGGCTGTAAATAAAGTTAAATGCTCTCTATTTTCCTCTTGAATATGTTAAACTACTTGAACAATTTAAAGTGCTTTGCACAAGTGAAGCGAACCATTTCTAATGTTCTGATTTTTCAGAGCCAGCCAACAACAAAGTTTAGATTAGTAATATATTTCTAACCAGAGTAATTTTCAAGATCATTAGGCATTTATGTAATTAGTGCCAAATCTATAAGCTTTTATTACGATTATTAGAGTAAAATCAGTATAAATTTGTACTAATTTACTACTGTTTAGACTTGGCTGTCAAGCCTAGAGGTTCTTATTGTAAATGATAACTGAGGAAATTAAGTGCAAAATTCTGTACCATTTCTGATCTGCTCCTAAACAATCCGTTTCAATTGTATTTGTAGCAGAACATAATGCCCTTTTAAAGTTATTTGACTTGTATTTTTATTTGCAACACAAGAAAAATGCCCTCTACTCAGACACAATGAAAACTGATATTTACTACTCTCAACTTGATTAACATTGATTTTTAATTCGAGTGTGATGCAATTAAGATTATTCATTTAGTGCAAATAAAGCTTCCACAAAAGGGTGGCCCTATGAAGTCTGTTTTAAATAATACCGAGCAAATGGCTTTTTTTGTTCGCCGTCCAATTGACTTACACAAAACATTGGAAATGCTGCCTGAGAGCAGATGCGAGAGGAATTGTGTGTGTCTGAGTGTATGTGTGTGTGTGCGCGCGCGCGCGCTCAGGAGGGAAGGGGGGGCGTGTGTCCTCAGCTGTATGTATGACAGGGACCGAGCAAGGAGACAAAGGAGGTGGCAAAGCGAACTCTGGGGCAGTTTTGTTTCCTCCTTCCCTCCTGCAGCCGCTTAGCCTCCTCCCGTGCACACGCACGTGAGCGCGTGCACACATGCACACACACGTGTGAACGCCGAGTATTAGTTCCTTCTGCGGTAGGCCGCTTCCCCGGAAGCTCCGGGCCCGGTCAAGCTTCTGCGGTCTCTGCAGCACCTGCCACCGCGGCCTACGAGGTGCCAGGGCGGCGGGACTGAGGATTCAGGCTCTAAGGAGCCCAGGAGGCGGCAGCTTGTCTGGGAGCCCATGGGGCTTTGCATGGGGGGATGAATTCCAAGACCAACAGCAAACAAGAGTCCCTCCAATAAAAGCTTTCTTTTCCTCCAAACACAACCCCAATTTCTAGCAGCTAGAGTGGCAGGCGCGCGCAGCTGGGAGAGGTCGGCGGCGAGAGCTCAGTAGGGCGCACCTGCCTTCGCACTTCCAGGGGGTTTCTGCCCGCCTGGGTGGGGCTGGAGGGGGTATCCAGACCAGGACGCAGGGTGGAGGTGGGAAGAAGTGCCGGAGGAAGAGACTGGGAAGCTGAGCAGCCGCACCCTGCCTCCCCAAGTAGGCAGGTCGGCTAAGCCAGCTAGGCCTGGGCTCCACACCCCTCCTCGGGGGAGGGAGAAGAAGCGCGACCTAGGGAGAAAAGGGCGCGGGGCGCGAGTCCATACGTGTGTGCACAAACGCGCTAGTGTCCCCATCCCACCGTCGCTCCGGGAACCGCGCCGGCTGTGCAGCATCCTCCCACGCGCACTTGCTCGTATATTCTGTTTTGTTGTATCTTTCAGGTCGATAAATAAATGTGTAATAGTTAATGTGAAGACACATCAGAGTAATAACAATGGGACGAAATCAAAGGATTATCCATCTCTGTTAGTAACCGCTGAATAACAATGTTGCGGCGTGATTGATAGCCCGCTTCATTTTATGACTTTTCTATTGGTCTTGATTTTTATAGCAGTATAAACAAACTAAATCATTTCTTCCAAGACTTCAGAGCATAAGCATGGGGGGGAGGAGAGAGAAAGGAAAGAGGGGCAAAAAGGGAAAAGTGAGAGTGGGAGGGGGTGACTGGGCAGTGTGGGGGCGTCGAGGTGGGGAGCGCGCAGGCTGGATCTGGAGCCCGGAGCCGGAGCCGGCCGCCAGCAGGCGTGGCGAGGAAAACGACAGCAGTCTGGATGCGAAACGCTCACCTCGGCGCCCGGTTCCCTCTCGGCCGCTCGTTTTGGCCAATGTCTGAATACACCTGGGCAGCGCCTGAGATGTATTTACCAGTGTTTTATTCCCCGTCATCTTCCCACGTTCCTGGGGCAGCCGGGAAAGTGCCGGTCAGGCCCATTGCTGTTGATAATTTAAGGCATTTCCCACATGATCATGGGAACTGAAGTCCCTAACAAGGCGAGGCTTTAGCGCAATGGCCCCCAAATCTTCAGAATGACAAGAATGTCTTCAGAAATCACTTCAAAGCAAAGTAAAAGGATTTTCTATGACGGATCCAGTGATTTTTCCTCAATAAATAGGTTTTAGATTGTTACACACACGTAGAAGTGGAACAAAGGGAACTACCAGAAAATATATTGGTTGCCCCTAATAAAATTTATTTACACAGTTTACTTCTCATAAAAAATAGAGATTGAATTTTGTACAAGAGCCTGCCAAGGAGCGATGCACAGGGAAATCATTTTTTTCTTTCTCCCTTTCCCCCTTCTCCTTTTTTAACGAAGCACAAAGAGCGTTTACGGAACAGGGACTGCTCTTGGCTCTTGCCGCCCTGCGCGCCCAGACTGAGCCACAGAACTCAGGCTCTGAGAGAAGCTGGCTCTCTGGGAGATTTTTTTTTTTTTAAGCTAAATCTTGATGACTGATTATGTAAATTACAAGCACAACAACTGCAAAATCGGTGTCTTTACTCCTGCTTTGCAGTTGCGTTCCAGACCAAGACTTAGAAATGTTCCACAGGCTAGATTAGGAGAGGGATGGCGTGGGAGATTGCAGCAGCTAGGGCCTTAAAGATGGATGTGTGCTGATTACGTCTGTAATTCTGATTTTCTCTAAAGTTGTACTTTTGTGTTCATTGCGAATCCTTTGTAGAGAAAGAAACAAACAGAATAAAAATATATATCGGGCGCTCAGGGAAGAATTGGGTAATGTGCCCAGAGCCCTAATTGCTTTTTCCACTTACAGAAACCTCGAGTGTTTATTAAATGTAACTTTCAGCTGCTTGGGTTGTTTGTAAACTCACTTTTCTTTACAGACAGTGGGCTGAAATATGGCGCGTTATTATTCACATTCCTGCTATTAGATGCTGAATTGTAACATTGTTCCCTTTAATGAGGAGCGCCTCCCTCAATAATTAACGATCTCACATTTTCCTATTTTCTTGCCTGATGAAAAGAATCAATTTTAATTCGTGGTAAATTACAGCCATGCTTTTGGGTATTATTTGCTTACAGAAAACAAATCAAGTGACTTGAGCATTCCTGTTTACTTTTCCAGATATGCAATAACCCAAAAGCAACAACAAATCAGATCGTGTTCCTTAGGCCTATCTTAGAACCGGAAAAAAGAATAAAGGGTCAGGGACAAAAATATAGGAGGAAAATAAGAAAACTCTTAAGTCCACTGTGCTTGGAACAATGGTGACACTTTTCTTGCACATTCTGCTCTAGGCACCAGAACCGATGCGCTCTCCCAGCTCTCACCCTTACCGCCCCACCCCCATCCGGCAGGTGTCCACCGTGGGCTCCGGGCCACTCTAGATTTTGAAGCTGCTCAATGTAAGGCTTATTTGAGAGAGCAAATTTGAGGATGGGGTGACTGGAAGAAAGGAGATCTGGGAGGGCGGCCAAGTCTCTGCCAAGGGGTGAAGGGCGCTTCCACACTTCTCTGCGTGAAAGAACTGTCTCGAGCTTCCCAGAAAAAGACACCACAGCCAAAGAGGTCTCTGCTGACTGCTCCTGTCCCGCCACTGAGACGGCGCTGTCGGTTCGCCTTGGGGCCCGGTCTCCCAGGGCAGAATAAAATATCTTCAACCCCCTAGCCAAACCGTCCCGGGCCCAGCCCAAAAGAGCATCTTCCGGACCTTCCAGGGCTGGGAGCTTAGAGACTCCAGGCTGCTTTAGTCAGGGTTGTCTGGGTGATGTCTCCTAGGGAGCCTGTCGTCGTAAAAATTCTGACTCAGGACCCAGGCTCCCCAGCCTCTGAGCTAAATGCCAGGGAGTGCCCAGGACTCACACTCCAGGCTTTCTTTTTTAAGCTCAGGGAGCAGGACTGCGTGCATGACACGCGCGCTTGTGTGAGCAGTGCGTGTCTCCTGCCTGCTCACCCACACCGCGGGGGCGTGCCCCGCTGCAGGGGAGCAGAAAACCTGCCCAAAGAGTCTTATTTCCTACCCCTCCCACAAGCCTTTGGCGATACACAAGCTGGACACATTTCTTTTCCTTCAATAAACAGTTCCCCACCCATTCAAGTTTACAAACTATAACGAGACAGTCCACCCGCGTGACTTCCGAGAGCTAAAGGGCCAGTCTTTTGCTTATTTTTGTCTCCCATCTTTTTCTTCTAACAACTGGCACCCGGGCCCTCAATACAGAAAGCTCCGCACAAAACACTGACAGGTCAGTATCCGCCCCCTGACTGCTTCTCTTCTTTGCCTTTCGCCCCATAATTTTAATGGCCCCAATTAGCTACACGGAATATAATAAGTGACATAGAGATTCTGTTTGCATGTGTTAAGTTCGTTGCTTTTCTGATTTCTATTTACTCAGGATAAATAATCATATATCAGTTATTCAGTTAGGTGACAAGGCTAGTAATTGGAATAAAAAGAAAAACATCTCATCCTTATCTCTTTCTATAACTAGATATAGCGCTAATAAGACTGCATCAATCTTATCTAGCAAATAAATAAAATAGACAAACAAACAAATTCGCCTCCAACAAGTTAATGCGGTGTATCTGAGTGGAAAGTAGATATTTTCACGCATTCTGGAGATGAGGAGTGACTTTTAATAAAATCACACGAAAAAACAAATGTAATTCTGTTAAGCCATTTCTTTGAGCCGCCAGCGCTCGCCCCCTCCCGCCAGCTCCCGCCCAGCTCCTACGTCCCCACCTTTTTGTTTTCACCCGCGGGTAGTGCCAGGTTCTCCCCTGACTCGGCTCCCTGCTCCAACTACTTTACAGTTTGGGGAGTGGGCGCGGGCTGGGGGGATGATTCTATAGGTAAGGAGCCTTCCTCAGATAGGATTTTCTCCGTCCCTGGCTCTTCCTGCTTTCATCCGCCTGCCCTTGCTCTTCCTTTGACTGCCGCCCCTTGCTCTTCCTTTGACTGCCGCTTCCCTTCATTGTTTCTTCCCCCTTTTTTCTTTTTTCTTTTACTCGCTTTCGTCCTGCCCTCTTTCTTCTCACTCTTTCTTCCCCTTCCTCTTTTTCTCCCCCTCCCCTCTCCCTTCTTTCTTTCTCCCTCCCTCCTTTCTCACTACCCGCCTTCCCTGTCCCTCGCCCTCTCCCGGCAGCCCGAGGGCGGCTAATTCCGGGCGTCTATATTCACTCAATTAGAGAAATCTACAGAGAAGATCGATCTTCCATCTGCAGACATGCCAGCTTAACAAATTAGATTCTTGTTTCGTGCAGGTGATTTGGTGACAGTTGGGGAATTAGAAGTAATAAGTTGTTGTGTTTGAGCCCGGGCCCCCGCCCCCCGCCCGCGCCCCTCCCCGCCCGCGGGCCCCTCGGCCGCGCCCGCAGCCCGGGCGCCCCCTGCCGCCCCCCCAGCCGGCCCGCGCCCGCCGCCGCCGCCGCCGCATCCCCCGCCGTAATTAGTGCTGCTGCCCTCCATGTGGGCTCGATTAAACCGTGATTTAGCCGAAAGAAATATAATTATGGCTGCAAATAAAATAATCAGCATTGAAGAGCGATTTCCTTAATGAGATGGAGCGGTTGCACGTCACGGAGTAAAGGGGTCTCATTAAGAGGTGGTAATGAGGCTTGGGTGGATGGTGCAGTTACAAAATAGCCCAACTCCTCTACAGGCCCGGCCCGCCCGCCCGAAGTGGCCGGCGCTTCGCCTTCCCGCGGTCGGGAGTCTGGCGGCCCCGAGGGGCATCGGCCCGGCCCCCAGGGGGCGCAGCGCCGGCCGCGCGGCCTCCTCCCTCGCGCCCGGCGGGGAGGGCAGAGTCCGCAGCTTAGGCGAGGGGGCTGCCTGAGTCTCCGCGACCCGCTGGCCGCCGGCTCGGTGCTGCCGACCGCCAGCTCTGCACAAACCACTTCCAGGGCACCGGACACCGGAGGAGCCGGCCCGAGGGAGGGGCCCCCGGGTTAGGGCGAGTGCGGCGGAGCAGTCCAGGGAACTTGGAGAACAGGTGGAAGCTGTCTTAGTGCACATGAATTCAAATGGAAAAGAGTGTCACACAAAAAACAGGTGCTCAGAGGAGGTGGGCGCCACCCAAGGAGGCGTCAGCACAGCAGAATGCTGCGTTTTTCCAAGGGCTAAGACTCCTGTCTAAGGGCCTTGGTGTTCTCATTCTGTCCAGGTCTTTCTGAAGCACTTTAATAAAGTACTGAAAAAACAACTCTGTGTTTTAACCGCCTAGTTTTGTTTTTAAGTCTCCAATAAATTATTCCAAAGGTTTCTTTTAAAAGGTACCTCTGGCTTACAAATTCCTTCTTGACATCAAGGTGTGTATGTATATGCATGCCCTCAATGTCCAGATGTGGTGACACCAGAATATCTCTAATTAGATAGCACTCTCCTTGATTCAGTTTCATCATTTGGACCCGTGCTCATTTGGACAAGGACACTTACATTACCCACACAAAGTGACTCATGAGGCAGCAGGCATACTTGTCCTTATTCATCCCCCAATGTTTACTGAGCACCTACTATGTGCCAGACACTGTATGGGTACTGAGGAATGAGAGATAAACAGAGGGATAGATCATTAGCGTGATGTCACTCATAGTCCAGTGGGGCCTGCTTTGAATTTTCCACCACAGGGGACTGTGCTATCAGATATTTGCACCCTGTGGGAAGCAGAGATAATCCAGAGTAGCTCAGGTTGGTTTAGTGTGCTCTGACCCTCTCACCTTCTCAATCAGTATTTTCTTCCCATTCAGGAACCTGGAATCTTGAGGAAGAAATCTAATTTGATAAAGTAACTTTGTTAGGTGTTAGGAATTAACGCAATACCATGGAACGTTCCCATTTAAAAGAAGACTGCACAGAGAACTACATTGCCTACATAAATGACTTTTCCACATTTGTCTAGTGGTAGTAAGAGGGTTTAGATGGGGATTTGAGTGCCACTACTACTAATATCTAAATTTCTGGTTCCCTAATCAGCCTCCCTAACTCTGATGGAGCCAGTGTCACTTGCATATTTTTAAGAAATTTTTGGGGGCAGAGTGTTACAGATCCCTTTAAGAATCTGATGAAAGCTATGGACCTCCTCCCATTAAAGGGCATATATTTGCAAACAATTTAAGGAGTGCAGACTCCTCCTGAGCCTATCTATGGGCCTCAGGTTATGAATGGGTGGTATGTGGGGGAACCTTTAATATTTATGATTGTGACCTTCAGAGAAGAAATAATGCAAATCTCCAGAGGACTTCTATCAGTCAGTCTGAATCTAGGGAAGAGCTAGGTCAAGAATCAGAAACTGTCAAACTACTAAGTTCCAAGGAAACAGAGGATGAATGTAGTCTAACAAATTTATAACAAAATCACAGCTTCTATCTGCCCCAAACAAAAGTTGATATTAATACAAACCTATATTAAATCTTTTCATGTTACAGAGAATTGTCAGGAAACCTGCTTTGTTGGTGGACAGCTCTTGTCCCTCGATGCCTGCCCTGGACAGCTGGCAGTGTGGCTAAGGAGGTCAGCTTCATACAATGATGGTTCATAAATAAACAGACCTTGCCCTGAGTGGAGATGTAAGTGAATGTGATTAAAATTCATACACTGGGACCACAAAGAGTCAAGGGTGATTAAAAGTCTATCTTGAGCCCACTAAAGCCCCCAAATCCAGAGCTTAAGCTAACTCTCTCATTCACTCCCTAAAAGCATTTTCCACCACAGGGCCTGAAAGCCAATAGCTTAGCTGCCTTCTGCAGGCTTCCATACTTTCTCAGGCTGCTGACATATGGAACCAGAGGTAGGTCTTTTCTGACTGCTTTAGACTAAGATTTTAGTCTCCCCCACCCTTAATTTTTGAGAAGTCTCTAAGCCACCCCTTAGGAAGGATATTGCCTTTTTTATATACATTTTCCTGACATAATTGTTTTTTTCACTCCCCATGAGGCAGCTGCAGTAGAGAAGGGAATATGTATTAGGATGCATAGTTAAGCTGCTGTTAACAGTGATCTCAAATTAGAGTGGCTTAGAAGAGAAAGAAATTTATCTCTTTCTCTAATAACACATAAAAGCATTCCAAGGCTGATATAGCAGCTCTAAAAGTGTGGGTAGCCTTCATTTTTAAAGTTCTTTTAAAAATATTTTTAAGAGATGGGGTCTTGCTATGTTGCCCAGGCTGGACTTAAACTACTGGGCTCACATGATCCCCTTGCCTCAGCTTCCTGAGTAGCTGGAAGTACTCTACCTACCACTGCACCTGGCCACAGTTTCTTTACTGTTGCTCTGCTTTCCTTAACACTTGCCTTCCATCTTGTGGCCTTAGATGGCTGCTCTAGCACCTGCCCTCACCTCAGCATTTTAGGTAGTTGGAAAGGGAGGCAAAGAGGAAGGTTCATTCCTTACTTTTAAGGGCATGCCTCAGAAATGGTTCTATTACTGCCTCTTCCAATGCATTGACCAGAATTTAGTCACATGGCCCTATCTACCTCAACAGAATTTGAGCACCATAGTGTCTACCTGAATTAGTTAAAACATAAGAAAGGAGGCTCCATGGCTTTACTGCTCTGGAAGGGACAAAGCTATTATCTTCAACATTGGCCTTCTCTTATGACTTGGTTCCAAAAACTTCCCTAGTGTTTGCTGCAAGACTGGTGTGTGTTGGTAAGAGGAAGAGTGGGGAGCAGAAAGCATAAGCGGAGAGGCCAGGTAGGAGCCTAACACAGCAATCCAAGAGAGAAATGGTTGCTTGGACCAGAAAGAGAACAGTGGAGGAGGTGATAAGTGGTTGGAATCTAGAAGCATTTTTTAGGAAGCCTAGAATTTGCTTCTAATTGGGAGCTTTGAGAGAGAGGTATTAAGGATAATTCCACTCATTTCTTATCTATTTATCCATTGACTTTTTTTTTTTTTTTTAAGAGACAGGATCTTGCTATGTTGTCAAGGCTGGTCTTGTACACCTGGACTCAAAGAATCCTCCCACCTCAACCTCCTGAGTAGCTGGGACTGACTACATCAGGGCACTCAGATCCAAACTGTTACCAAGCACTGGCTGTGAGCCAAGCCCTGGGCTGAAGATTGTGGATACAATGGGTATGCTCATGCCTTTGTAATTGACAAAGATGGCCAGCAGGGATGCAAATACAAATATGATGTACAGAATAAAAAGCAAGTACTAGAGGTTTTGAGATAATAACTCAGAGGATAGTAACCTAACCTAGGGGCCCAGGAAGTGATATCTCAGCTGAAATATGAAGGGTACATAGGACTCCACCATGAAATGGAAGTGAGAAGGGGGCAGAAGCGGAAAAAGTGTTTTTGTGAAGGAATTCTCTCCAAGTCCTCATTCTTTCCATGGCTTCATGTTATCTACTTGGATAGCACAGGAAAGCCTTCAAAATGCTTTTTGAAGTTCAATTCAAGTTAATTAAATCCAATATACATTTGTAGGTTCTGGGCCACATCCCCAGCTCAAAGACAATAGTCCATGGAACCATTTGACCAAAGCAGACAATATAATTGAAATCATTGAATTTTAGAAAGTGCAGAGTTGCTCCCTATGAGGTCAGACTAAAACACAAAAGGATTTTAACATAGAAAGACATGTGCTGAGTGGTGATATGATCAAAATCTATACAAGGACTGGGCACTGTGGCTCACACTTGTAATCATAGCACTCTGGGAGGCTGAGGTGGGTGGATTGCCTGAGCTCATGGGTTCAAGACCAGCCCGAGTAAGAACAAGACCTCGTCTCTAAAAATAGCCAGGCATGGCAGGCACCTGTAAGCACTAGCTACTCAGGAGGCTGAGGCAAGAGGATCACTTAAGCCCAAGAGTTTGAGGTTGCTGTGAGCTGAGACGCCACAGCACTCTACCGAGGGCAAAAAAGTGAGCCTGTGTCTCAAAAAAAAAATCTATATAATTCAGGAAGGTGACAGAATATAAACATGAATTAGGAGAGAACCTACAATCATCACTTAAGGCAAATTTCTAAAAGTCCTTTATATGGAAGAAATTAAACTAGTAGAATTTATTCCCTTCAAGAATGTGGTAAAAGTAAAAAAGTGCCATATTTGTTGGGATGAAGGCTCTGTGACTATAAAACATTCAACAACAACAACAGCAAAAACAAAAATAAACAAACAAAACCCACCAAACAAAGAAAAAACCCAGTGACTTCAATAAGATAGAAGTTTGTTTCTCTCCCATTTAATAGTCCAAATGTAAAACACAGGGCTGCTATGGTAAGTCTATGGTGTCAGAGACCCAGCCCCTTCTATCTTGCTATTCTGCCTCCATGTCCCCCTTGTCCATGTCATCCAAGATGGCTCACCACCATGTTACATTCCACACAGCAGGAAGGGAAAAGCAGAAGAGTATCTTCCTTCTTTAAAAGCACAACCCCAAAATTGCACACAACACTCCTACTCAATCTCATTGAGCAGAAGTTGGTCAAATGATTTTACCCAGCTCCAAGGAAGGTTGGAAAATAGTCTTTATACTAAACAGGCATTTTCATGTAACAACGGGTGGGGATTCTATTTCTTAGAGAGCAGAGTGAACAGATACACGTGTACTCTAGCAGGAGTACTCTAGGAATCCCTAGCAAGAAGGGATTCCTTTACTTGGAACTTCCAAGGTTAGTGCTAGACAGAAAATTTTCAGGAGTATATATGTGGAGGTAGAGGGATTGGTAGACACCTCTGAATCACACATTTCACCTGCTTTGGGTTCTTTTGTTCTAGGTTCTGTTGGTGCCCCAGTGCTGCTGCCTCCATAAATATTCTGTCTGAAGCAAAGATTAAAATCTTTCCCTGGGTTTCTCTTAGCCAAGACAGAATAGAGCTTTCAGAGTTTACTATAGATAGATGTAAAGAGGACAAAAAAGAGGATAAAGATAGAAAGAACTAGAAACTTGTTACAAATTCCAAGATATCTGCCAACTCTTCCTCACCTGTCTGAAAGGTATAAGGCACGTTGCCCACAACCCTCACTTGCTGGTTCCTAGGCTCTGCACAGTAGAGGGACGTCCATCTTCCAAGAAGTACATGCACTACCACTCTTCCACCCAGGTAAGCAGGAGCCCCCTGTCCTGGAACTTGGCTTGAGATGGCACGTGAGGCCCTTTGCTACACTGGATGCAGCTGGTGGACAGGAGGAAAAGGGCCAGTCTGGAGCCAGGGCTAGTATCTAAGTTGTTATGAAGATATAGTTGTCAAGGTAAAAAGGTAGTACATATTCCATTTAACAGTTTGTTAGATTGATTTATAATTTTAAAATAATTAGATATACAGTATAGGGGCTTCTATTTGTTCTCTTGTTCCAGGTCCTGCAAATGTTAGATGTAGGTCTGGCAGTCTTACCACATATTTTGTTATCTTTAAAGCCACACTATGGGCCTGGTGTGGTGGTTCATGGCCGTAATCCTAGCACTCTGGGAGGCTGAGGCAGGTGGATTGCCTGGGCTCACAGGTTCGAGACCAGAGTGAGACCTTGTCTCTAAAAATAGCCAGGCGTCGTAGTAGGCACCTGTAGTCCCAGCTACATGGGAGGCTGAGGCAAGAGAATCACTCGAGGCCAAGCGTTTGAGGATACTGTGAGCTGTAACGCCATGGCACTCAACCGAGGGTGACAAAGTGAGACTCTGTCTCAGAAAAAAATAAAAAAATAAAATAATAAAGCCACTCTCTGAGAGATTCCTCCTCTGTAGCCCACACTTCTAATTTCCAAAGTGAGACCAGTCAGATTATGAAGGAAGGTCCTCACCCCTCAGATGGAAGGCCACTACCAATACACACATTAGCCTTATACTTTTCCTCGGACTTCCCACTCTCATTCCCACCACAGGACCATTGTACTTTGTTGTCTGTCCCTTTCTGAACTTTCACATAGTTACAGCTCTCTCTTCATTCAGGCCCCTGCTCAAAGATTATTTCTGTAGAGATGCCTCCCCCCCCCACATCACTTCCCTAAACCTAAAAGAGTCTCCCCAGAGTCAAATGCATCCGTAAATCTTCATCCCTTACCTTGCTTCGTTTTGTTCAGCACAGCACTCATCACTATCTGAAAGTATGCTGTGTTTTTGTTTGTTCCTTGCATCATTCCCTGTGTAATGTGAAGGCTGAAACTTTGTCTTCATACCTCGGTATTCCTAGAGGCTTTTACAATTCCTTTGCATAATAATGTGCGAAACGGTTTTTGCTGAATGAATGGTCTAGTTCAATAGCAATTGGGAATCAGATTTCCCAATTCAAACTAATCATAGTAAGCAATCTCAATTATGAAGAAGAGTTTGTTACTCTTGGAATTTATGCTACCCATTCAGGATGGGGTCAACCTAGTCAACTCCCCGTGGGTAGAGCAGTCCAGAATGAGAATGGACAAATGCCTGATGGAAATGCATTAAGATGTCCCTGTTGTTAAAGAGCCCTGTGTCGCTTTTGTGAATGAAGTTGGGTTTTCCCTCTCCAGTTCTGTGCTCAAGTTTAAGCCCTGGAAAGTGAGCTGAGTGCAAAGAGTGCCTTGTTGTTCACTGGTGGTGAGGGACTCAGTGTTTGAACAGGGTCTGGGCTGAAATTTGATAAAGGCTAAATAAAGGGTGCGAAAGTGAAGTGTCCCGTACTGTCAGAGCCAGAGGGTCCTTAGGGATTATTGCCTAACATTCTCACTTATGAAGATGAGAAACTGAGGCCTGGAAGGGCTAAAGCTGCATAAAGATGAATGGAAATCAGGGCTGAGGCTCCGGTGCTTAGAACAGGGCTCCAGGGAACAATCCTCGTCTCCCAAGTCAACCCCCATGTCTGTTTCCACTTTCTTAGGTTAACCTTGATTAGCTTTATACCAGGATTGATATGAAATCTCTATCACATATTAAGGGTAGTAATTACTATTAGATAGATTCCCTACTGTAGAGCTTCCCCAAATAGCCTGAAAAATGGTGATCATCATAATCCTGCCTCACAAAGTTGAGGTGAGTGTGGAGCACTCACATAGAAAGTCACTGTCATGACAGCTATTTCTATGTTTACCACTTACCACTTTCCCACCCATTCATGAACAAATCTCCCATGCCCTTGTGGAGAAGCTGTACTATTGACAGCAGTTATTCAGGAAACAAAAGGATTGATCCCTGGAGCCCTGTTCTAACCCAGAGTAGAGTTTGGGGATATCCCCAGAGGGTAAAGTTCTAACCACACCTAATGCCAACAGTATCCAAAGCATCTCCCACAAATCAGTAAGTGGCCAATCAGCCCAAGTACCCGGGAACCTCTGAGGTGCTACTGGGCACCCGCAGCTGCTCCTGGGGCTGCAGACCTTTAAGGTTCTCACAGCCCTATTTTCCATGTGAGTTCTGTAGTTAAAGAGGTAAATTGAGGATATTGATCAGCTCATCAGCTCACAATTAAGATGCTCTTTTCCCCCCCGCTTCTGAAATTTGGTATAGTGCCATAGTAGAGGGGGGAATGCCCACCCCACATAGTCATTACACACAGGCTCTCAAGAAATTCCCAGGTGACCTGTAGGCCTGTCAAGATTGAGAAGTCTTGATTTTAGTATTTCTGTTTGTCATTCTTTCTCTTCTATCCACAGCCATCAGTGTTGACACTTCACATGATTGTAAGTGAGAAAGGAACAGGGGCATTGGCTGGGAAATGGTGTCCATGGATCCAGGCTGTCTTCCTGGAGAGCCACGACAACTGGAGAAAGGTAAGGGAAAAGACTGGAGGTTCAACTTTGGAAGAAAAAAGGAGGTAGAGGTGGAATAAAGAAGCCAGAGTGCCAGACCTCTTTAGGCCAGATCTTGGCAGGAACCAGCCTGCCCCTTTGTTTCCAGAATTTCAAGACCAGATGACAAAGCATGACATAATTTTAAATCACATTGCTGTTAAGAAATGAACGCGCATACATGCATACAACACACACACCTTCTCCTCACCCTGGCCTCTAAGAAGAGCATGGCCTCACCTCGTCTACCTCTACCGCTCTACCTCTGCTTGGTGGACTGCACATCCACCACCTTGGCCTCTTGAACATTTATGAAGTAATTTTTTCCTATGGCTCAGGGCCCCTCCACATGCTGCTTTTTTTCCCCTTGAACGTTCTCCCTCAACTCTTCACATAGCAGACTTTTCTCAGCTTTCAGATCTCAATTTAAATCTTACCTTCCAGGCAAGGCCTTCCTCACCTCTCCCACTCAGCCCTTCCTCCCTTGGTCACTTTCCATCCCAGCAGCTGCTATAGCCCCCACCTCTCTCCCAGGATTATTATTAAGTGAGTGCTTGTTTATTGTTGATCTTTCTCAGTACAAGGAGTTCCCAGAGGGTGGGGCATATCTGTTTTGGGCCCAGAATACAACAGGTGTTCAATAAGTACTCATCCCATTGAACAAACTGAAAGAATTAAAATTACCCTCAAATCATTCTTTATCACCCAGATATCCAATCCAATAGCAACCTTCTTGGCTTCACTTTCAAAATATATCCCAAGATTTTCCCATTTGCCCCCACCTTCACGCCACAGTCCACAGGTCCAAGACACTACGCCTGGTACCTGGATTGCCTCCTCCTCTTCTCCCCACCTGTTTTCCCCACTCCCCACCCCCACCTGCAGCACAACAGTTAGAATGGAGGTCCGATCGTGTCTCTCTCCTGGGCAAACTTCTCATGCCTTCCCATCACATTCATCAAATCCAGTTGCCTCACTGCCAGGCCTCTGGCCATCTCTCGGACCATATCTTGTACTAGTGTTTAGGAACTGCTAACATTTACTTTTTCTGGAAACTATGTGTTCACTTTTCTATTTGGTGGTTGATCTTATTTCAGTAATTTGCTGAAATCTATATACAATAGGAAAAGGAACTAATTGTAAAAACGAGTTTCAAACATTTTTTTCTCAGTTTGACTTTCCTTTTGACTTTTTATGATATTATGTAGCCTGAATTATCAGTCTTTTCTTCAATGGCTTTTGGGTCTCCTGTGGTTTATTCATCTTTAATATTAAAATCTTTCATCTTTTGGGGATTTTGCCCGAGTAAGATATGGGGTAGGGATCCAACTTTGTTCTTCCTTTCTCCCATTGCTACGGAATTATTTATTCCCACAGCTCTTAATGGTACCTGAAATAATGTTGCATAGCTATCTATTTATTTATCTCTTCTATGGGACCATGACAACTGTTTTAGGGCAAGGACTTTGGTCGTCTTTGTTTTCCACTGTATCTTCACAGTCCAGCACATCTCTGGGACATAGCAGATGCTCAATCAGAGAATAAAAATACGAATGAGTGTTATCTAGCAGACACCCATGCATAACAAACCACTCCAAACTCAGCAGCATATAACAGTAAACTTGTATGCTCAGTCACACAAGAAATTATCCTGATACCTGGGTCCTTCCTCCCAGAGATTCTGATTTAATTGGTTTGGAGGCAGCCTGGGCATCTGGGGTTTTTTTTTTTCAGTCTCCCTATTTAGGACAGTTTAATGTGCAGCAATGTTTGAGAACTGCTATTACAAGATAATATTTACTATTATTCTGATTACATCAAATGTTTGAGTTGCTTAGTTACAATGTCATTGTATGACGCATACTAATGAAGAAACTAAGGCATATGGAAAGTGAAATGGGACCCAAACTATGTTTACATAAAACATAAAAAGTGAAATTTCAGGAGCTACTCAAGAATTTAAATGTAAGCAGTAAAGCAACAGAATTCAGTTTCCAAAGTGTAGTGTTCACTCTATGAGTAATAATACAACAGTTTATCTCATGGGGAGGAAAGGATTCCTTGTGAGATGATACAAAGCCACAAGATAATAATGACTTATAGAAGATTTGTGTCACCCAATATATATTGTCAAATATATTAAGGAGAAAATTGGCATTTGGTCAGATGTTATTTGCTATCATTAGGATCATACTACAGAGTTAGACCAAGATCATCCTTCTTAGAAGAATCAGCTGAAATTAAAAGAGGGTGATGATTTATTTATTGTTCTATGGCAAAGTACTGTGAAAATCCTTGGACTCTCCCCCAAAGACAGGCAGTACACATATTAGTAAACCTTTGGTCTGAAGCTTCTCTGTTTAGAAGTCCTATTTGATTGATATTCTCATATCTCACCTCCATAAGTAAATTGGGGAGAAACTTCCCTTTTGGTTACCTAGGTAAGAGAAAAGAAAATTACGATAGGCTGTTACCATAGAACCAAAACTTCTGTACCAAGAAAGGTAAGAAGTTAAACCTTTCCTCCCTCACCACTGAAACAGGTCACTTGGTTGTCACACAGGAGCTTGCCCAAGCTTTGGAGTCCAGCCAGTACTATTTATGCTGATGACACAGTAGATAATACAGGACATTGGCTGGCACTGTGAATTGTGAATAAAGGAAGAGAGAAATCCTTTGGGTCCTGCAGCCATCTCATTGTGCTCAGAAAAATCAAAATGCTGTCTAGCCCAGAGAGTCATTTTTAACCATGGCAAACTATGAAATAACTGTGTGTTTTGAGTGGCATCTAGCACTCAACAGGTACTTAATAAATATTCACTAATATCATTAGGCCACTCAGCCCCAAACAGGAAGACGAGGACGTTTTTTGTGTTGGGTAATTAATAAAAATAATCGCAAAACTTTAAATGTTTAGCAGTGATTAGCTAAAACCATCACCTCTAAGCCCTTCCCACTTTGATAAACTCATTCCCATGAAAATACTCAGAACCTGAGGAACAGCAGGGAAAGAAGCCAATAAAAGCAGCTCAAAGAATTTATATTATCTCCATAAGCTATCTAATCTAGCCATTTTGAATGATCTATGTAAATTAATTACACTTTTTAATTAGGTGGTCTTTTAGCTTGCATATTGAAGTTTGCTACTAATTACAGCGAGGCAGGAGGTCACTTGATTGGTATGGGAAACAAGAGGCCTTTATTTCATTGAACTGAAACACTGAACAGTTAATGCTTAGGGGAAAAAAACTATAAAATTTATGCCAGTTCTCAAAATTCAAACTGCGCAGCTCTTGTTCATTTTTTTTTTTTTTTTTTCTGACTCAAATCCCCTTCGATGGCTCACTGGGGGGTTTTCCTTTATAAATATCAGAATGACTTCTAAACACCCACTGACTCAAAACTATTATAATAGAGCAGCTCAGAAGCCTGAATTTTGCATTCCTAATGCTAGGGGGAGAAAAACCCACCCTTTTGATATTAGTCACATTAAATACCATTTAATTGCCAGTGCAGCTGTTTCCAGATGTGATTTTATTTTGTTCCTGCCAGCCAGTCTGTGATTTTCATTAACTTCACCATTAAAAAAGAAAAAAATCTTTCACTATACTTGATGATAAGCCAAATAAAGTGTTTTTTAATTTAAAAAAATACGGTGGTCATTGTAGTAAGTAGACTGCATTTAGTATCTTGAAAATATTTTAGAATGACATTTTATGGCCCTTTCCCTCCTCTAAATCTTGCGTTATGCACCAAGATTCCAAACTGTATTCTTTTTCCACATTTTAGTGATCTGTGTCATCCAACAGTGGATCAGTCAGTGGGTGGGGAGTTAAGCAAGAAACATTTGCTGATTTAATGCAATTCTTAGGAAAATCAGGATTGCTAATTAAAAATCACAGAGTGAATAAAAGTCTTGACCCAGAGGAATTCTCCTACCTGCCACTCAGAGGGGCCCTCATTTTCATGCCTGGCACACACACATTGTCGCCGCAATACTGAATTTACTATGGGTTGCGTTTCTTCCTGGGCCAAGGACTACATTTCTGCTAGATGGCCTGCCCACCTCCCCAAAGGGTAGTAATATTCCAATCTTTTGTCTAGCTTCAAAAACAGCATTTTCGAATCTCATCAAACAGGGCCGTGTAGTGGGAGGAGGTCCCATGTCACCATGGGGCCTGGGCTCAAAGCCTTGGTCTGTCTGTTGAAAGCTGGGTGATGGTGGCCAGCCCCTTCCATTCTCTGATGGCTTCCCCTTTCCTCATCTGTGAAATGAAGGATTTATTTCTCATGCTTTCTCAAGTTCTTTCCATTCCTAGTCACTTCCAACTCCACCCTGGCTGAGTTTTTTTTATCACATTCTATTTATCATGAGTTTGTCTACATGAATGGCAAGCTCTTCCCATTCTTGATCTCCAGCACCTAAAGACTAACATTGTAAAAGTGCAATAAATACTTGTGTAATCAATGGGACTATGAACGTCAAGACGTCAAGACGCTGAGGCCATGCATTTTATTAACAGTACTAGTAGTTGTGGTAGCAGCAGCGGCAGCAAACATTTTTTTGTTTGAAGCACACACTATAAACTAGGAGGCATTCTACTGCATGCTTTACATAGTTTGTCTCATTTAATTGAAGGAGACAAGTTCATATTTCCTTTTTCCCTCTGTGGGGCAAATGCTTACTAAATAAAACCTATTCGCCTCTTCGTCCTTATTAATAGAATCTCAATTTTGTTTGGGGTAGCAATATAAATGTTAGAAAAAATCCTCTCCCCCAGATACCCTTGCTTCTTAGGGTGGAACACATGTCTCAGTTGTGGCTAATGAGACATAAGCAAAAGTCTATCTTGGGTGAGATGTCTAGGAAAGCTATTATTTCCAAGGTAAAAGAAAGGTAAATCTTAGCTAGACTTTGACTTCTGCCATTTCACCATCTCTTACTTCCTGCCTGGGATGTGGATTCAATGCCTGCAGTCATTGTGCTCCATGTGGACAGAGGCCTGGTGGAACAGAAGTGATGCGGAGCCTGACCCTTGGTGACTTCCTCCAGTGCAGGCATCAGCCCTATATCGCACTTCCAGACATCTGGTTACCTGAGAAAGCTCAATCTTACTAATACACTCCACTCATGACAGCACACCAAGTGTTTTCCCAAAGATAGATATTCCTGGTCTTTGCTTTCAGAAGCTCTGACTTGAGCTCTTTCTTCCAAGAGCTCCCTCACTCCTGCCTCTTCATGATTCTCTATCTCCTTATTTCCTATTTGATTGACCATACGTTCTCATTTTCTGAATTCTTTTTTTTTTTTTGAGACAGTCTCACTTTGTCACCTGTGGTAGGAATGCCATGGTGTCTTAGCTCACTGCAACCTCAAACTTGAGGGCTCAAGTGATCTTCTTACCTCAGTCTCACAAGTAGCTGGGACTACAGGTGTCCGCCACAACACCTGGCTGCTTTTTAGAGACAGGGTCTCACTCTTTCTTCCTCAGGCTTGTCTTGAACTCTTGAGCCCAGGTGATGCACCCCTCTCAGCTTCCCAAAGTACTGGGATTACAGGCACTGGGCCTCATTTTCTATATTCGTGATACTCTGGCATCTGGGTCCTCCTTGCCTGGGGGAAGACTGCCCCTCCCAGGACTAGCAATCAACTCTCTGAGGAGTGTGTCACTCAAGCCCTTACTCCAAATCACCTCCTGTGCCTAGCTTTTATACTCCACAAGGCAATTTTCCTTCATCTTAATTACTCCAGCCCCAGCTACTGTACAATTAGGGACTATCACCGTAGCCCAGAGCCTGCCAAAATTATTCAGAGTATCCAATCCTTATTAACTCTGCTCTGCTGCTTTTCCTGTCTTGTCCTCTCCTTCCAGGTGGAAACCACAATCAAGGCTCCTGACTGACCCAGGGGCTCCTCTGCACTGTGCTGCCTGGTGTGGCATACTCTCTATCAGGAACTATAAGGAACATACTATCTTTTGAGTGGCAATAGTCTTCTGATCTGCTGGCCTTACTACACCCAAATAAAACCAAAATTTTCAGACAACTTCCAATAGCTTTTCCCTATATACCTCTCCTATCCTCTTGTCCACATGTCCGGGTCTTTGTGGTTAGGACAGGAAGAGGGACTGGTTTTTTGCCCTTGCTACTTTTATTCTATCTTCAGTACTATACTTGGTTACCACTGTTGATCAGGGATTAGAAGCCCTTTAAGTAGGAATAATTATTGACTTTCTTGAAGGATGACAATTTTTTCTTTTGCAAAAATCTCAAGTCTCTACGAGGTTAGATGCTAGTGATGATGCACATTAGAAAGCAGTCAAAACTAATAAAGAAACTGGTCGCATGGATTCTGAGAATGTGAAAGCTGAATGGGGCCTTAAGAATCATCTAGAGCAGTGGTTCTCAGCCTTCCTAATTGCCGCATTGTTACGAATGGAATGAAGGGGTCGGGATCCACAGGTTGAGAACCCTATTGAGAACCCTAATCTAGAGAGTAGACTCCAGTCTCCTGCGACCCGGCTTGGTAAAGAGACTTATCCCAAGGTACACAGGGAGCTGATGAGATTTAACAGTATAGATAATTTACATGAGTGGCTTCCTTCAGTGTTGAGCATTTAGTAATTACAAAGTCACATGTAGACTCTAGTAGACTCAAAGATAAAGTGGACCCTGATCCTGCCCCCGAGGAAGCTACTATCTCTTAGAGTGGAAGATAAAAATCACTAAATAGAGTTCCGGTAGAGAGCGCGGTGAGTCGCAGAGGTCGGCTGGTTGTTGCGAGGGCCCTTGGGGCCCTCTGGCTTCGGGCCTACCGGCTCTCGGCCGGCGGGTGAGCAGGGGGTGGGGGTCCCGGAACGGCCGAGACCTGCCCTGCAGCTGCCCTCCGGCCGGGCCTAAGCCTGGAAGCAGCGACGAACGTCTCTCCCAACCCGACTTTGGAAACCTGATGACGGCGGTGGCCTCTCCAAGGCCGGACTGCGCCGGCCGCCGGGTCTCCTGGCCCAACCCTGCCCGGCCTAGGCGAAGCCCCCGCCAAGCCACCAGGACGTGGTGCCTTTGGGTGGCGGTGGGTGTGGCCGAGCCAGAAGAATGGTGGCCGCCCGAACGCCGCGGAGGCCTTTAGGGTTTGGAGATCAGAAAATGCTGGTCTGTGAACGCAAGTTCGGTGGCCTCCTTGGCCTGAGGAGCGGCGCGGACCCGGATCCTAGTGTGGCTGCTCTTTCCCTAATGAGCGAGCCCTGCTTAGCCCTGACAATGACGGACAAAGGCCTTAACGGGCCTGGACGGTGAGCTGAGGCCTGAACGACGACGGGCGGAATGGTCAGCGGACCATCGGGCAGTTGGTCTTCATTCTACCACCAGACCAAAGACTTCAGAAGAAACAACAGACCACATTTGGAAATGCCCACCACCCTTTGGGAGGAGTTACTGGCCGGTTATTGAAGGTCTGTGTACATAATATGAAAAAGCTGCTCTCAACTTTCCCCCCAACCTTTTAAAAGAAAACGTTTGCTACATCTAGCCCTTCTAGATGTAAAGAGGTTGCCGACGTAGGATAAAGTAGAGTTAGAAAATAACATATCTTGTAAATACCCATTTGTTTTTTTTAAATCATAGAAAAAAATGTCTTCGGGAAATGACTTTGAAATGGAATTGTTAGACATCCTCTGCGATGCTCGTCCACGTTTGTCAAGTGGGTTAGAGGACACAGAGCCAAAGACCTCAAGAAGGAGAAGATTCTACACCAGATTGGTCATATTTCAAAGACATTTCATATTACAACCATTGTTTTGTGTGTACATTTTGTTCCTCACTGCTGTATATAGAGTTGACAAAACTGAAGTACTTTTTTGAATATCTCGTCTTCCTAGATGTTCTGAAGTGCCTGATATAATGCAAAAGTAGAAGTAGTAATGCTTTTTGTAAATACCTTTTTTTTTCCAGTTTTTTTGGCGGGGACAGGGTTTGAACCCACCACCTCTGCAATGTAGGGCTGGCACTCTACTCTGTGAGCCACCCGTGCTGCCCTGTAAATACCTTTTTTAAAAGTTCATATAAAATTCTTCTGGGGAATGGCTAAACCACTTCTGGAATAGCATACGTTGTGTTTGTGCACGGGTTCAGGAGAAAAGAGAGAGAGAAGAGCTTTATACCAGTGCGCTTGCAGTGGGGCAAGATTAGCCATTGTTCCTATGTCTGTGTATTTTGTCTTCGTTACCTGTGTATATAGTAGATATAAAGGACAAAGAAGTCCTAATTTACATCTAGTCTTTCTAGATGTTTAAAGAGGTTGCCAGTGTATGACAAAAGTAGAAGTAGTAAACTGATGTATTTTGTACATTTTTGTTGTAAAACTCCTAGGAAAGATTGTCTTCTGAAAATTTGAACTTCATAGCCCACTGGGTTGGTGGAAGAGGGAAGGGTTTTAGGCCAGAATATTCATATTTCAAAGACACTTTCAAATTATACCTTTTGTTACGTAAGTGTGCAGCTTATTTAAGACTTAAGTGTCGGGGCAGTAACTGTGGCTCAGTGAGTAGGGCGCCAGCCCCATATGCCGGAGATGGCGGGTTCAAACCCAGCCCCGGCCAAAAAAGAAGACTTAAGTGTCTATAGTGGACAAATCCTTACCTGAAACATCTAGTCTATCTAGATGTTTACGAGTGCCCAACATATGTTAAATTTAGAGGCAGTAAAGTATCACTTTGTAAATATTTTTGCTAAAACTCACAGGAAATATTGCTTTTTAGAAATAGAATTGTCAAAGCACCTCTGTGAGCAGTAGAGTACCATCTATACTTGTTCAATGGTTTGGAGGAGGTGGGAGGGAAAGAATAGCAAAAGGTAATATGCTCATGTGTTCATGCGTGGACATTTTCAGATACCACTTTGTTTTGTGCATTTTGTTTGGCTGTGTATATAGTGCGTATAATGGACAGATGAGTCAGATTTGCAATATCTGTCTCCAGATGTTAAAGTGTTTGCTGCATATGACAAAGTATTTAGTAAAATTAGCATATCTTGTATGCTTTGTGCTGAAATTCATAGGAAAGCTTGTCCTCTGCAAATGACTTTTGGATATGAATTTGTTCAATCATTTCTAAGCATTATACATGCCCGTACTTGTCATTGAATTGAAGGCAGACAGAAGGAAATAAGGAGGGAATGGTTCAAAGTCAAAATGGTCATATACCTCAGAGTCTATACATTGCTGTGTGTGCAATTTTATTTAACAGTGCTGTGTACATAGTGGACAAGTTCTTATATGAAATATCTAGTCTTTCTAGATGTTGAGAAGTGCTTTATGTAGTTAAAAGTAGTAGTAGTAGAATAACAGTTTGTAAATAGTTTTTAAAAACTGTTGGGAAATACTGTGTTTGGAAGTAGAATTGTTAAAACCACCTCTGTGAACACTGTACTCTCTGTACTGTTCATCACTTTCAGGAGGTGGGAGGGAAGAAATTGCTAACAGTGTTCAGCTTATCCATTGCCTTGTATGTTATGTGCATTTCATTTAGCTTTGCCATATTGTATATCAGTGGTTCACAACCTTCCTAATGCTGTGGCCCTTTAATTAAACAGTTCCTGTGGGTTGTGACAGGTGGGTGGAGAACTGCTGTAGTATATACTATATATATATATGCTGGACAAATGAGTCCTAATTTTATAATATCTAGGTGCTAGATATTAAAGAGGTTGCCACTGTATGACAAAAGTAGAGTTAGTAAGCTAACATTTTGTGTACTTTTTTAAAATTCATAGAAAGGGTGTCTTCTTGTGCCTTGGTGTCTCCTTCACTTTACACTTGGGACTAAATGTGGAACCCCCATTTCCTATGCCTAGGTCAGTTTCTTGTGAATTTCCTAGGCCTGAATTCCATGGATGGACTGTGTCCATTCATTGATGCACTCATTC
>CAUYRH010029520.1:0-14733 GCA_963574655.1 Perodicticus potto
AGCAGAAAGGGGTGAAATTCCACTCCTAAACTGTAGAATTCAGAGCCCAGGGCCTCCACACTGATTCTCCCTCTCTCTGAGCAAATTCCCTATATCAATTCTAAAAAATTCACTGAAAATTTGAGTAATCTTTAAGATTTAACTGGTATAAACATATCCCTGGAACATATGACAAGGGTACAAGTCAAATCTGTCAAGTGTAGAACATAGATGTTTTGGTACAATAATCAAGTAAATGAGATGAAAGCTATGTTGATTGGTTTGATTTAACCACGTCAGATCATATAAAAAAAATCAGCACATTGTACCCACATATGCATGAATGTATTCATGATCTATATGCATTTGACCTAATTAAAAAAAAAAGATTTAACTGGTATTGAATTTATGGATTTGAGACTTGAAATTTTTGGTTTTTGGAAGGGGATGAAGGGTGGTGAGCGAGAGAGTAGCAGGAGGGAACCGGAAGACTGTAAGGTCTCCACTAGTTTTAAACACTT
The DNA here is from genome assembly GCA_963574655.1 of Perodicticus potto. NCBI lineage: Eukaryota > Metazoa > Chordata > Mammalia > Primates > Lorisidae > Perodicticus > Perodicticus potto. The sequence goes on from CAUYRH010029520.1 coordinate 501, forward strand.
GGGGAAGAGAATAAAAATTCACCTCCTCTTCACACCCCCTGTAAACATCACCTAGCTCTGCTCATTGTGGCTCTCTGGAGAGATATACAGAGTTATTTAAGTCTGAGTGAGTGAGCCAGCTACAGCTATGGATGGCTAGAGAGAGGATAAATACATCTAGAGAGATGAGTTGATGGATAGGTAGGAAACAAATATAAATATGGAGAAAGATGGACGAACAGAGAGATGGATTGAGACAGAGAGAATATAAAGAGAGGCTGAGGGAGAGAAATGGATGTGTGAATGAGGAGAGCGAGCTTATACAGAGAAATGGAGAGAGGAATGGGGCGTTTCTAATTTTTTTCTCCACATTTCTGTAGTCCTGTCTTGCTCCCTGAAATGCCATTTTCCCATCCCTCACTTAATGAATTCCTCCTCTAGATTCTAGACCCTGCCTCACACCCTTAGGTTTTTGCACCCCCTCCCTTCACAGTCATCCATTTGGCCCAAGATAACATACCTCACCCGGCTGTCCTAGCCCATCAACCCCAGACGAATTGGGAGAAAGAAACACGGAAGAGTTCTGGGCAAAATAAGAAGGCTAGATTCCCCACTTCCAGATCTACAGCCTTGGGGGAGAAGGTTTCTCTGAGGGGTGGGAAGGGTAAGGGACAGCTGGGTTGAATTTGTCCAAATCTAATAACCCAGAAGCCTATTGAAGGCCTTGGGGGTTGGGAGTAGAGGAAAGTCTTGAATATTCTTCTAACTTTTCCCCCCTCTCCCTCTGGTCCCTTCTTTCCAAAACTCTTTGAAGAAAGATGTTTTTGACGCTTCCATGTCGCTCTCAGATGGATGGGCTGTGGGTGATTGAAGTGTCTTTGTCATGCTAATGCTTGGGGGGTGATGGATGGGCGCTAGGGCTGCCAAACTCTGGCCCGCTTTACCCATTGGCCTGAGAGAGATCACATGTGCCCCCCCTCCCTGCCCCCTTCCTAGGGGAGCGCTGGCCCAGGCGAGCTGGGCCAGGCCATGGATGCAAGCTTCAGCGCTGTGACATACTGCCGAAAGGTTGTAGGGCAAGAGGGTGGCTCCCCCAAACGGGCCGACCCTCCTGCGGCCTCTACGCATGGACTATAATAGGATGAACTCCTTCTTAGAGTATCCACTCTGTAACCGGGGACCTAGCGCCTACAGCGCCCACAGCGCCCCAACCTCCTTCTCCCTCAGCTCAGCTCCGGCCATTGACAGCTACGCAGGCGAGGGCCGCTTTGGCGGGGGGCTCCACAGCCCGGCACTCCAGCAGAACTCGGGCTATCCCCCTCAGCAGCCGCCTTCAGCGCTGGGGGTGCCCTTCCCCAGCTCCGCGCCCTCGGGGTACGCCCCGGCCGCCTGCAGCCCCAGCTATGGGCCTTCTCAGTACTACCCTCTGGGTCAGTCTGAAGGAGACGAAAGCTACTTTCATCCCTCGAGCTACGTGGCCCAGCTAGGAAGTTTATCCGACGGCTTCGGAGCCGGTGGAGCGGGCCCAGGGCCGTACCCTGCGCCGCAGCCCCCATGTGGGAACGAGCAGGCGGTGAGCTTTGCACCAGTCTACCCTGATCTCCTCTCTGAGGACAAGGAATCGTCCTGCCGGTCAGAAAGCAGCACCCCCCCAGCCCGGACTTTCGACTGGATGAAAGTTAAGAGAAACCCACCCAAGACAGGTAGGGCTCAAACGTGGTCACCCCCTCTCCTGGCCCAAAGTAGCTTCACAGCCGGGGCATTGAGGTGGCCTGGACTGGTTTCTTCAGACACCCTGATAGAAGCAGGTAAGAGCATTCCACCCCATCTCAGATCAGGTGAAGTCTCCCTACCCAGTAAGTACCTGGGCTTCCCCATGAGTGTCTTTACACACTCCACTTCCGGATCTGTGCACCCAGCACAGGCCCAGGGTCTAGTGTGCGTTGATGTAGGGCGTGGACGCATGCGGGAGACTCCTCCAGATTCGGAGATCACCACAGGGATCCCTGGTGATCTGTAGGAACTTTGAGAACTAAAGGTAGACAGAACGGCGAATGGAGGTACAGAGCTGTGCCAGGAGGAGGTGGGGGAAAGAGAAAGAGGTGAGAGAACTGACAGTGACCTTTCTCCCCGCCCCACCCCTAGCGAAGGTATCGGAGCTTGGCATGGGAGCGCCCGGCGGCCTCCGCACCAACTTCACCACCCGCCAGTTGACCGAGCTGGAGAAGGAGTTCCATTTCAACAAGTACCTAAGCCGCGCCCGGAGGGTGGAGATCGCCGCCACCCTGGAGCTCAATGAAACGCAAGTCAAGATTTGGTTCCAGAACCGGCGCATGAAGCAGAAGAAGCGTGAGCGGGAGGGAGGCCGGGTGCCCCCAGTCCCACCAGGCTGCTCCAAGGAGGCAGCAGGAGATGCCTCAGACCAGTCGACATGCACCTCCCCTGAAGCCTCACCTAGCTCCATCACTTCCTGAAGTGAACTTTATTACCCGGAAAGCTTCCAAGCACTGGAGCACCCCAGTCAGCCCTCTCCTAAGTTCTCCCCAAATTGGGTCTCCGGCTTCACTGGCCTGGTGATCCTTTCCAAAGCTGAAACACTGGTTTAGAGCTGGGGGGGGGCGGTGGCGGTGGAGAAATGTTTTTCTCAGATTTGGGTGGGCAACCGATTGCTGGGAACATTACAGGCCTGGGAGGCACGGAAACTGTCAAATATGGAAGGAAGGCCTTTTATCTGTGGATCAGCTCACCCTTCAACACAGGGGTGGGGGTGGGAGCCAGCCCAATCCTCCTGGATTCTCTTTTCTCTTCAAACTTCAGTTTATTCAGCCCAGTGCCTTTGAGCTTCAAGGATTCCCTTCATGAACTCTTACCCTAATTCCCTCTTCTAGGCCCAGGACAGAGAGAAGGCCTTGAATGCTCTTGTGTGGGAGATTTGGGGTGATGGCAATATTACCATTCCTTAATCCAGTCACCACAGACCTTACAATAGCACCAGCTGCCTCGCGTGACAAACCAAAAAGCTCCCCATCTAACCCTATTAACTCTCTCCTGACACATTTGTATTGCACTAATGCAGCCTCCAGAGGTGGTTTTCTGAGACCTGCCTCCTCTCACCAGTGACCTCATCAGTAAGTCACCAAAGTGTTCTAGAGACTTCTGGAACACTGTGCAAAGCCTGCTCCCACCAAACCTCAACCAGGAAGGTGCAGGCACCCACACACACACACTAGCTCCTCCCCTATTTATTGCCTCCTGGAAAACCCAGGACCCTCTTATCTCCACCCCACCCCTTGGGGGCAGCCCAGGGAAGCACAGGTACAGTGAGGACTCTCAACCATAGGTTCTTTGTACCTTGAAGACGGTAGAGTCCCCAACCAAGTTTCTGAAAACCTGAGCTCCAAGCAAGGCAGGTTCTCTCTGTACCTCCAACTACCTCATTTCAATAAAGTCTGTGTTTTCCCCCTCTTCCCAGCTGCCTTTGCTCCTCCATCTAGGGGTACAGGAGTCCTCATGCTCCATAAGCCCTGGGGAATAGGTGAGGAAAGAGTGGTTTCTGGCTGGTTGGGCTGGAAAGAGCTGAGCTATAAGATTCAGCTAAATAAAGAGAAAGACTGACTGTGTATGGGCCTAAGCAGAATTGGGCCCCAGGAACCCAGGCCTGACAAGGGTCAGTCCACTGGTCATTGGGAGAATCCAGAAAGGCATAGAGGAAGAAGACCAGGGGGATAAAACAGTTCCCAGAGGGTCTTGAAAAGAAGACAGGGAAAGAAGAAAAACATCTGTTTGGAGAGCACAGAAAGCGGGTATAAAAGGAGTAAGTGTGGAGGAAGGCGAATCAAACTACCCCTTCCTTTTCCCCTCAACTCCCTCCTTCCTGCCCAGAGCAAGGCCTGGCATAGACCCATGGGTCACTGACAAACCCCAGATTGGCATACAGGTTAAACCCACTACCCCACCCCAAACCAACCCAGCACCCTTCCTCACAGTGATTCTGCGGGGATGTCTGGCCCCAGTGGCTTTGCGAGTTTGGCCCAAGGCTGCCGGTCTCCAAAATGTCTTTCAGCCTGGGCTCAAGGTGAACCGAACACCCTCGGTCTCCAAAGCTGGACTGCAGGAAGGAGGTGGCTGTGAAATGGCGGGGGTGGGGAGGTTGGGTGAGGGAGACCAGGTGATAGCCCGAAGTGAGGCAGGAGCGGAGGCGTTGGGGGTGGGGAAGAGGAGGAAGTCTTGGGACGGTCGGGGCTTGCGGATGGCCAGAGGCGACGGAGGTGAACCGGGATCCCGCGCTGACCTTTTTACCTCAGAGAACCTTTGGGCTTTCCAAACAAGCTAAAGGCGCGCCCCCGGGGGCCCCTATTGTCTCTGGGCGGGTCCCAGTGGCAAACCTTTGGTCAGCGGAGGGGCGGCGGGGCGGGACTCAGGAAGTTCCGAGGCCGCTCAACAAACCTCCAGCGCTCCCTCGCCCCTCGGTGCCGTCGAGAAGACGCGGACCTTAGGCTTCCGCCCGGGTTAACTCAAAAGCCCACGTGCCCCGCGGGCAGGACCGTCTGCGGGGAGAGGGGCAGCGGCGACCAAGGTGGGGTGTCTTATCCACACTCTCATCTCTTTAATTCGTGACCTTTCAAAGAAAGAGAGGCAGCCGAAAGCGCTAGGAATCTACATAAGAAACGCTGAGCATTTGCTTCCTAAGGAAACTGGTGCCATTATAGGAGGGGCAGCAGTTATCAATAATTGCACAGCCCAGCTGGAGAGGATGAGAAGTGGCTTGAAAGAGGGAACCTAACTTTCCCAGAGGCTGATGTCTTGCCCTCAGTCTTTAAAAAAGAAAAAAATCTATTAAATGCTTTTCTGTATTTAATTGAAATTGCCACCAACCTTAGCTTCCCCCAAGGGGTCACCTTGACAGAGAGGACAGAGTGTCTGTGGACATTCCTCTTGCTTGGAGCCATTAAGTGCGAGCCAGTAGAGCCTTCTGGTTGGGGTATTTGTGGATCTTCCAAAATTTGGACAAGTGAGCAAGAAAGCAGGGAGAAGCAGTGGTTAGAGAGAAGCCCACCGCAAGGAAAGATGGAGGAGCTGGGTTTCAGACTGGGGCTGACTGGTGTGGTGGGAGAAGTGTAGAGGGATAGGAGGAAAAGGGTAAGACCGGATGGTTTGTTTGTTTGTTTGTCCCCCCCCCCCAACAGAAACTATCAGATTCTCCCAGGGAAGGATGAGGGACAAATCAATTCTCTGTTAACACAGGGGCAGACTCAATCTATGAGGAATCTGAGCCGTCCATCTTCTTAGATGCAGAGATCTTGACCCCTTCCCCACTTTGCACTTCCCTGCTGTGTCCCACTTCCAACCTGAGGCCTCAGGCAGGTCTACACAGAAAACATTTATTTGGAGAAAAAAATGATTACCATATATTTTCCTAGTACAAATGACAAAAGGAGAGGATGGTAAGCAAACAAAAACACATTTTGCTCCCATTGAACTCAATTGACGGTCTTCCTTGTTAAACTTTCCAGAATTGAAGCCAGTCTGCTTCACTCATAGGGTCCTCAAAGCTTTCAAGATTGCTGGGTTTTTTTCACAGCCCTGGGAAAGGGAGGGATTATATTTAACAGGAGGTCTGAAAGTATGTTTTTGGCAAAATTTGAAAGTATTCTACACCCCCCCACCCCCGTTTCCATTTTCCACATCTGCAAAAGTATCTCCAGTTTGAAAATAAAAGTCTTGAGGTTTGTTTTTTTTTTTGTCTTGATTTTTCACAGGAGAAGTCACGGGGGTGGTTGAAAGTTTATCAAGGTTTTCATGGAAAGCCCCACCAACCCTGTAGACCAGTTGAGGGGGGCAGTCAAACCTCTGTACCATCTGTTTCTCAGCCCAAGTGTGAACTTACCCTCTTTCCTTTGCCTTTTTCCTCAGCGTTTGTTCTCCCAACGTGAGAGCCTTTGATCTCTTGGACAAGAGAAAAAGAAAAAGAGGGTTTAAAATCCTAAAGAGTTCTTAAGACTTCTAACGTGCATTTCTTTGTTGTGAATATGCCTGTGCCAACTCTGTGGGCTGCTGATGAGTTGGTGGGAAGGGGATTGGAAGAGGGTGTGGACAGGGAGGAATCTCCAGATACCAAATGAGGGAGGTCAAAATGAGTCAGAGTGCCAGACCAGGGAGTAGGGGAAAATCTGGGATATCTGAGTTCCAATCCAATTCTGCTTCTCCATAGCCCTGTGGCCTTGGCAAGTTGTCTAATTCCCTATGCCCAGTTTCATTATCTACAAAATGCGAATACTAACAGCTGCTATCTTATGGGGTTGACGTTGGGATTAAATGAGTCAATATGTATAAAATGTTTGGAATAGTTCCTAATAAATAAATGTAAGCTATAACAATTACTAACATTATTAAAAGGAATATGTGCTCTTTTCTGTAGAACCCAATCTATTCCAGAGCAGAGCTTGACTATGCCCGTTCTTACACTCATATTTCATTTGATTTCTGATGCGTTTATCAGACTAAAGACAAATAGGAGAGATTCTTTTCTCAGCAACTGAGAACACCTCAGGTGTGTTTGGCTGAGACCTCTTTTTTTCTAGTCTCACCCTATTCACCTGTAGAGGAGGAGAGTTAGCCATGTCCTTCACACCCTTCTCTTCCTCCTCTATTATGGAAAATGTTGCTGATTTAGAGAGGTAGATGGCAAGCATTCTGGAGTACAACTCTCATTTCTTCAGATGTACAATGGAGGATGTGGATGAATAAATGATGTGGACAAGAAATGTTCAGAACACTTCCTGGCACATAGTATTCGGTAGTGATCTCCTATTTTTTATATTCACATTTAAGACATTTTAAAATTATTTTCTTACACCGAGTTATTCTTGGTCTTGGCATGATGGAAGCAGATATCCTCCAGCCTTGGCCCCTGTGCAGTGCACCAGCAGATGCGCCTGGCTCCATAATTATGGGACTTGCTGCTAGTGAAGAAAATAATTATGAACTGAATCAAAGGGGTCAGAGGAATTCCATAGACTACTGACTTACTGTAAATACAGTGTCATCAGGAGAGATGCTCTTGACAGGACTCATTGCATGACTCTAGGAGAACATTCCCACTATAGTCCATAAGATGGGTGTTCCCTTGCAGTTGGACCTGATTCTTTTTTTTTGTCTGGTTACTCAGTACTGATTCTAAGGACTTCCTTGTGTGGTCTTCCTTGAATGACTTAACCAGAGTATTTCAGATGCTTCAGTTTTTGCTATTTCCCTGGTTCTCAAAATGCTTTATATAATTAGAATATATCCTGGGAGTAGGAGATGTTAAATATTTAATGTCCATTCCTGGGAGAATAGCAGAGGTCAAGAAGTAGCAGACTTTACCTCAAAGGCTGACCTCCTGGCTTTTATCCACTGTTATTCTCTTTATTAAGAAAGAAATGGCTCAGATACTTTTCAGTGAGGAAAGAATTTTGTAGGAAGTCAGGAGACCTGAGACCATTGTTCTTAGTTCTTAGAGCAGTGCCCAGAACATAGTAGATGCTCAGTAAATGAATGTTGAATAAATAAACGCGTATTAAAGCAAGGGTCTTCTTTGTGTCCTTGGGTTAGTCACTTAACCTCTCTGGGCCTACTTTCCCTGTCTTTAATACAAGTTGAATTATTCTACTGCAGCTTGATTCATCCTTTTCTTTTTTCTTTCTGAGACAGAATCTCAAGCTGTCGCCCTGGGTGGAGTGTCGTGGCGTCACAGCTCACAACAACCTCCAACTCTTGGGCTTAAGCGATTCTCTTGCCTCAGCCTCCCAAGTAGCTGGGACTACAGGTGCCCACCACAACACCCAGCTATTTTTTTTGTTGTTGTTGCAGTTGTCATTGCTGTTTTAGCTGGCTCAGGCGGGGTGTGAACCCACCAGCCCTGGGGTATGTGGCCAGCATCCTACCCACTGAGCTATGGGCGCCGCCCAATTGACTCATCCTGTTCTCTGAGGATAGAAGAAGATGTAGGCAAGAAAGAATATAAATTTGGTAGAGGATAGGGGAATGGGAGGGTGGGATGGAGAAGCATCACGTATATATTCTACTCACTTAGTGCTAATTAAAATCACTGTTTCTCTATCCAGGTCTTCCCAACCCCCATTTCCTTCAAGTTCTCAAGATCACTGGCCTGAGTCCAGACAATTCTCAGCCCTACAGCCTTTTCTGCCTGGAGGGGAACTAAAGAGAGAGGGAGCCCCACAAAGCATGCGCCCTCTACTCCTTAGAGGCTGACAGCTCCCTTCAGTTTACTCTGGCCTGACAGCTCCATTTCAACCCCCACCTTGGAGATGAGGCAGCTCAATATTTACTCGGCCAAAGAGGTTTGCCCAGAAGCCTCCCCAGCTGCCTTCCCTCACCCCCTTCCCTTCCTGGTTCATGGAGAGTTCAGCATGAGATAACTCACAGCCCCCCACTCCTAGTCCCAGCAGAGCCTCCTGTCTAGGGGACTGCTGAACCAGAAAGGGGTGGGGGAAGGGCTTGGTCGGCCTTAGGTCATGCCCTGGTCTTTCCACTCTTACTGGACCAGCAGCCTGAGCCTCCAGGAAGAGAGAAGACTTGGCAAATGATTGTCTTTCTGGGGAAGGAATGTGTGGAGATTGGCTAAAATGGAACTGTCAACAATGAGATTGGGGGCAGCGCCTGTGGCTCATCAAGTAGGGTGCCAGCCCCATATACCGAAGGTGGCGGGTTCAAACCCGGCCTCAGCCGAACTACAAAACAGAAAAATAGCTGAGCGTTGTGGCAGGCGCCTGTAGTCCCAGCTACTCGGGAGGCTGAGGCAAGAAAATCGCCTAAACCCAGGAGTTGGAGGTTGCTGTGAGCTGTGTGATGCTACAGCACTCTACCGAGGGCGATAAAGTGAGACTCTGTCTCTAAGAAAACAAACAAAAAAAAACCCAATGAGATTGGGGACATGATCCAGGACTGAAAAGGACTAATGTCCCTGGAAGTTACAATACAGTATCACAAACTATGCTTTATGGTAGAGAAACTTGGTAAACTTGTAACAGTTTGGACTCTCTTTCCAAAGACACTAAAAGAGTTAATACAATAAAGAAGTGACACTGTGTTCTTAGCAACCATATATATGAATATATGAAAGCCAGTCTCTCACTGCCTAACATTCTAGACTGTAAGATTCATGAAGGCAGGGATTTTTGTGCATTGTTCCATTACTGTTTCCTAGAACAATGCCCACTATATAGCAGACGCTTAGTAAGTTAATGTTGAAGGAAGATTATCCTGTCTAGAAGACAAGTACCCTCAAAATGGAATGGTGTTCTAGAATGATGTGAGCTTCAGACGTTTGATTAGTCCAGTAGTATTATAATCAATGTATTAATATGAAGATAATGAAAGTCAAGTTTGAGCTGGAAAGGGACTTAAGAGGCATTTTCTTCACTCATACCTTTCATTAAAGCTGTCTGTCTCAGGCAGATGACATTGGCTGCTTTTAGGGTAAGTCTGATCCAAGCGTTCTTCAGTTTTTTCTCTTCTTTCTTTCTTTCTTTCTCTCTCTCTCTTTTTGTTTTTTTTTATGACAGAATCATAGCTCACAGCAACCTCAAACTCTTGGGCTTAAGAGATCCTCCTGCCTCAGTCTCCCTAGTAACTGGGACTACAGGTGCCTGCCCCAATGCCCAGCTACTTTTAGTAGAGATGAGGTCTCTTTCTTATTCAGGCCGATCTCAGAACTCCTCTGAGCTCAAGCAATGGGCCTGCCTAGGCCTCCCAGAGTTCTAGGATTACAGGTGTGAGTCACCGTGTTGGGCCTGTTATTCCAGGTTTTTTTTTTTGTTGTTGTTGGTAGAGACAGAGTCCTACTTTATCGCCCTTTGTAGAGTGCTCACAGCGACCTCCAACTCCTGGGCTTAGGCGATTCTTTTGCTTCAGCCTCCTGAGTAGCTGGGACTACAGGTGCCCGCCACAATGCCCGGCTATTTTTTTGTTTTGCAGTTCAGCCGAGGCTGAGTTTGAACCCACCACCTTTGGTATATGGGGCCGGTGCCCTACTTGCTGAGCCATAGGCACTGCCCTGTTATTCCAGTTTTTGTTTGTTCCATTTGTTTTGGTCAGGCCTCCTTTATTTTAGCAAGTATAAACCCCCCCCAAAAGACACAACTTTGGAAATGAAAAGGATATGAAGGCCCAGGTGGACATTTCTATTGGTAGAAAAGGGACAGAGAAGCCATCCTGCAGGGAAACCCAAGAGACGTGCACTTGTCTCAGACAAGCCTTCCTTTCCATCATCCAGCTGTAGCAAGGTTTTGGCCAGAGTTCTCTGATTTCAGACAGCCCAAAGCCTCTGCTAGGAGCTATCATTTTTTGAGATGGGGAGTCCCACCAGGCAAAATTTGGACAACAAACTGTGCAGGAGAAAAGGCTTCAAGGTTCCTGGAAAAACTATTTGACATTTTTCTCATGCCTTGAACTTCCAGTTCTTCACCTCCAGTTACTTCACTCTCTTTCCTCAATTTTCAATCCCTATACTTGATTGAGCATGGCAGAGGAGACCCAGAGGAAGGCAGTAAGGTATCTCAGAAGGATGGGTGGGGTGGGTGGGGCAAAGCCTGAATCCAGCACGGGTCTCCATTCAGAACATTCAAATTCAGTAATTCAGGGTGCGTTGGAAAAGGGGAATTGCAAAAATGACTTTGAAAAGCTTGCAGGCTCCCACCTACAGTGCTGAACATTTCAGAACCCATTGAAATCCATACCTTGACTTACACTACAGACTGAAGGCCTCCCTCCCCACTAGTCAGTCTGTAAACAAGCACTGTTCCTTGTGTTCCCAACCAGAAAAGAAACTGACCTTGTGCGCAGCTTCGCAGCCACGACTTCCACACTGCTGGAGAAAGCAGGCCAGGGAGATGGGTGTGGTTACCTGTGTGAAAAGGGCTCTTTCTCTTTGGAGTTTATATTTTGGAATTTATATTTTGACTTTATGTGATGCAAAGTGAAAACTTCCGAGAGGTACAAGTGGAAAACAGAGGGGTTCTCGGCAGAGATGTGAAAAAAGGAAAGGGCCTTTTGCTAAAACTCCCTCAATTTAATCTATTTTTACAATGTTCCCCGAATGGAAATGATAAGGAAATTAGCTCTCCATGTTGAGTAGCTATACACTTAGGGGAAAAGCAAAACTAAACATAAAGCAAAACAAAAATTCCAATTATGGCTATTCTTCATTTTCTTCATTGAATACCAAAGATTCAGATAGTTGATTTCCCCCCTCCCTGATTTTTATCTGGGCATTTTGGACCCAGAGTTTAGTAGGATTTAACTGAGTTCTCTTACCTTGAGTAAGAAAAAGAGAAAGAATTTGTCTTTAGTCTTAGAATTTAATGATAAAGAATAAATACAAAGTACAAATACAAAAATATAAGAAAAATAGTATCCAGTTAAAGCCTGTTGAGTTCAACATCCTAACCAATCTTGAAAAAAATAAAAATTTCAAATGTGCAATAAACAAATATACTAAAAATAATCTTTGAGTGTTTTTAAAAATGTCTCTTTTTGAATAAGAAGAGGAGTTTATCTCAGACAGCAATGGGGCTTCCTTCTATTGTTTTACTCTTTCTAAATCAAAGGAATATGGGAAACTGGGGGGAAGAATCAGTGCAAATTCTGCTTTACTCTTTCTCTTCCTCCAAGCTTCTTGCACACAAATCTCTAGACCAGTGGTCCCCAACCTTTCTAACGTCGCGGCCCTTTAATACAGTTCCTGTGGGTCGCGACCCACAGGTTGAGAACTGCTGCTCTGGACAAAAACAGGATCCTAGGTTTCAATTTAATTTAATAGGTATCATAAACCTTTTGTTTATATCCTCTGCATTGGACAAGTGTTGAGTTGCTCCCAATATCAGGTTATCATATTTCTCCCTTAGAAAAAGAGAAAATGCCTGGCTTCCTCTTTTTCCCCCCATCCCAGAACATTTGAGTTTAATTCTCAGTTTTGTTTTTGGTGACAAGTGTAAATGTTTGCTTACTCACTGAGAAATAACTCAGATTCTTGTCTTGGGTCACATGGAAACATAGAAGAGCCCTCTTCCAAACACTCCTTTCAAATGAGGCAGGTTTCAACACTCAGGTGGTGTTCCTGCAGTCACAGCAGTTGTAACTCAGCGTCCCTGGAGACCCTTACTACTCCATCTGGAATGAAGTGGGAGCAGCTTGCTGAAGCACAGGGTCCACTTTCCTCGAGGTCTAAGGCCCTCCATTGGTGGTGGAGTAAGGGGAGAGGAAAGCTCACAGGTCCTTGATTGGTCCTTTTGTTTGTTTGTTTTGTTTTTTGAGATAGAGTATCACTTTGTCGCCCTCCATAAAGTGCTGTGGTGTCACAGCTCACAGCAACCTCAAACTCTTGAGGTTGCTCAAGCAATTCTCTTGCCTCAGCCTCCTGAGTAGCAGGGACTATAGGCACCCGCCACAAATCCCGGCTAACTTGATTGGTCTTAATAGCAGGTTTTTCTACACTAAGTGTGTCTGGGAAGAAAAAGACTTTCCCCTACACACACACACACACACACACACACACACACACACACACACACCTGCTAGCTTAATAGAGAAGTTTTGTTGTTTGAAGAAATGTAGACAGAGGAGGGGTAAATTACTTACAAATCAGTTTCCAGCAATAGAGAGTGGTGTTTCTCTCCTGGCCTTTGGCAGATGTGCAGAGAATTCCTGCCCCAGAAGGAGATGCTGACTCCTCTTTCATAGGGACATTGCTATTTAGCTGTCTCTTAGCTCAAAGAGAACTGAGAAAACTGCACTGTCCAATTGATTCTTCTTCTTTACTGCATTCTGGAGACAACACAATAACTATTAATTCCTTTTTCACATGCTGCTCCTCCAGATATTTGAAAACTGCTATAGTGTGTGCAGTTTTAGTATTGTTCCTTCTCTAGAGAAATACACATTCCATTTGCTCCTCCTGAGATTTCCAGATCTTTCCCCATTCTGCTGTCCTTCCCTTAGGTAATATTTTCCAAAGAATGACGTGTCCAGAACTTAACAGAAAATACAGTGTGATCAGATCAGTTCTAACACAGTGGGGACATTATATCCCTTGAACTAGTGTTGTATTTCTGTTGACATAGCTAGGATCCCTTGGGCAGGGAAAGACTATGGGGCAGGCTGGTGGTGAGACATAAGAGGAATTCTCTTTCTCTTGCAAATTATGTCCATCTACTTAACTTCTAAGCTACTTCAGCCACAGGTACCTTAATCCATCCAAATCCCCAAGCTCAGGAAGAGAGCTGCCACATCAGCAGCAGTTTATAGGGAGCAAACATTTGCTGAGCACAGTCTGTGTAATTTGTGAGAAGAGAAAGGAGAATTCTTGGGAGAAACAATGCAGACAGGCAAGGAGGATAAGGCCTGTTATCTCAAGGGAAGGAAGCACAGATGACCTAGGCTGGGGCAGCTATTCCACTTCTACTCCTTTTTATCATTGCTGTTCAGGTAATTCTACTTCTTTCATGATACTTTACCTTGATCTCCTTCTTGGTGGCAGCTGTTATTATTTTTGTTATCATTGTTGGTGTTACTGACATTTACATAACTCTTTGCTATTAGGTCTTATTTCTCACCAAATCTCTGGGAGATTAGTATAATAATTATTCCCACTTTATACACAAGGAGCCTAAGGCTTGGAGAGAATATGTAACGTGTTCAACATCACATATCTGAAAGCAACATATTTTATTTTTCTGGTTCTCAAGATTTATATAAACCCATGTATGCGGAATATGCAACATTTTAGGAGGATGGTGTCTCTTTCCTCCTACCCTCAACATCACCTCTACCTGTCAGACCACAAGACATTGTTAATTCCTTAGGTCATTGCCTCTTCTTTTTCTTTTTGAAAAAGAAAAATCAAGCAGACTACCCCAAAAGCCAAGATTACCAGGTTCAACAAGGAAATATCCTTCCCCATGTAACCCTTAAAGACTGAAAATCCCAGGCTCAGCGCCTGTGGCTCAATGGGCTAAGGCGCCAGCCACATACACCTGAGCTGGTGGGTTCAAATCCAGCCCCTCCTCCCCCCCCCACCAAACAACAATGACGGCGGCAATCAAAAATGGTCGGGCGTTGTGGTGGGCACCTGTAGCCCCAGCTACTTGGGAGGCAGAGGCAAGAGACTCGCTTGAGCCCAGGAATTGGAGGTTGCTGTGAGCTGTGATGTCACAGCACTCTATCCAGGGTGACAGCTTGAGGCTCTGTCTCAAAA
>CAUYRH010029521.1:0-30215 GCA_963574655.1 Perodicticus potto
GGACATAGTTACCGTGCGCTAGCTGATTACTCCACTGGAGCACTGGCTACGCCCTTCCTCCGAAGACTCTTTCAGTTGGTCATAGCCACGTGACGTCACCGGACAGTTCCACGTGCTGTTGCATATGCAAATTAAAAAAAAATAGCCTGGCATTGTGGCGGGCGCCTGTAGTCACAGTTACTCGGGAGGCTAAGGCAAGAGAATCACCTAAGCCCAGGAGCTGGAGGTTGCTGTGAGCTGTGTGACACCACGGCACTCTACCAAGGGCGATAAAGTGAGACTCTGCCTCTACAAAAAAAAAAAAAATCCTTCATAAAACCTGATCCCAATGCGATACGGATTATAAGTGAGGAAAATAGCCGCTGAATACTACGGCAACCTCCCCCACTATAGTTCCTGGATAAAATTACTGTGTGATTTTGTGATGGATGATACAATAAGTCCCTACTCAAGAAGAGGCATCAAAAAGGGCAGGTGGAGCTGGAGTAAATATTATTAGAGCCAAAGGAATTCCTCTCTAAAGCATTAAAATAGGGGATAAAATGGAATTTTCACATTATAAAAGCTAAGACTAGTAATGCTTTAAAGAGCTAGCCTGTCTCTCTAGGGCTCAGCTTTACTCATAGGAAACTTGTGTGTTAACATCATCGTGGACCTCTTCACCCATGTCTGTCATTTTGTAAGCACATCATTAAAGAAGGCTTTAAAAAATATATTGCTGTATACTATTAGAGGAAAAGAGTTATCCCTTGTGGCAGAGATCATTAGTGCCCACCAAATACTCCATGTGCTTCCTTACATTTTCCAGCCTCCTTTGCAGTTAGGATGAGGCCATGTGACTGGTTCTGAGCAGAAGTGATGCATCATTTACAGGCTTAGGTGGCTAAGAGCTGCTGTGCTGCCTTTGTGTCTTTCTTTTCCACATTGGTCTTGCATGAGAAAGAAATAAGTCTCCGATCAGTGCATCCTTATTTAATAGATGAGGAAATCAAGGTACAAAACTGTGAGATCAAACTGGCTTTCATATGCAGTAACTTTCAATCTCATATATATGTACTGTGTAATAGGTCCCTGATGAGAACAAGAATTATGTTTCCAAATCCCCAAATTCACCATTGCATGTAATTTTCTGCATACAACTATATCTAATACATAGAAAACAGTAGAAGCCGGTTGAAGGTGCTAGGTGGCCAGTTGGGTTCACTTGCTAGCTAGGAGACTCTTTCCCACAGTCCCACCTCAAATGTCTCAGCAAAATGACAAGCTTGACCACCATGAACTTGAAGTGTTATTTTTAAAGAGTCAAGACAACAGATAAAGTCCTATGGGTTAAAGCTCTACTATGCACAAATCACAGAATGTTAGAGACGGATGTGGGTAGTAGAGGTCATATCATTCAAAGCCTGTTCCTTACACATGAGGAAACTGAGCCAATAAGGGAAAAATTGTTTCCAAGTTGATCACAGTAGATTATAGTAGTCCTAGGATAATACCCCAGTCCCCCTACCTACTTAAATCAGTAATCTTTCCACTAATTTCCACTACCTCTGATGTATGACAACCTATATAAGGCTTTGTTTCCCCTTTCTCTGGGGTTAATTTAAGAGGCTAAAATAGCATATCATAATAACCTGAGGAAAAGGCTTAGATTTCATTTAAATTTAAGAAAAGCTAGTTAAGAACATGAAAATCTATCCAGGAAAAGAACCTTAACACACCAAATCCCTATCCAGAATCCACTAGAATCATTCATCACCATGATACGTTTGTACTATCTGTGAAGAAAATGCATTTGGAGTTCCTTTCCCCCAGCATGGGATTACACAGAAGCAACTACCCTGGTACTCAGTAACTTCTGAAGTGACCGGTTGGCAATAAAGATATGGCCCAAGGCGAGGGGCAAAAGTATAGCCTATTAATATACTGTGAAACTACTAGCTGGTTTGTAGAATAAATGGTTCCAATTTGTTTCTTACCTTCCTAATCCTCGAATCTGATCAAGTGATCAAACGAGCCTGATTCTTTTTTTTTTTTTTTTTTTTTTTTTGAGACAGTTTCACTTTGGTGCGCTGGATAGAGTGGCATGGCATCATATTTCACAGCAACCACAAACTCCTGGGCTCAAGCTATCCACTTGCCTCAGCCTCCCCAGTAGCTGGGACTACAGGTGCCCACCACAATGCCTGGCTATTTTTTAGAGACGGGGGTCTCACTCTTGCTTAGGCTGGTCTCAAACTCATGAGCTCAAGCAATCTACCCGCCTCAGCCTCCCAGAGTACTAGGATTACAGGCGTGAGCCACTGTGCCCAGCCAGCCTGATTCTTTGGTTTCCAGAGGCAACAGGAGCCAGAGGCCTTCATTCATCCCTGAGGAGCTCACATCTCTAGCTAAATATCTGTACTGTCATTTCAGCCTCTCCATCTTTAGTCTCAGCACCGTGAAAGAAGAGAAAACATCATCTGAATGGAATATGCCTTGATCCCAAACTCCCCACGTGTGGAAAGGCTGCTGTCTTGCTCTCTCCAGTCCTGCTACTAGACTGTAGAGTAGTAGATCCCAGCACAAGTATCTGAAAACCATACAAGCCCCATAGGCCTCTGGAGCAACATTTTTCACGTGTTAAACACCAGGATATGGAGTACTGCAGGTAATGCTGGGGATGCTCCATTTATAAAAAGAACTTAAAAAAAAAAAGTATATTCTGTTAACGCTGGTATCATCTACATGGATAAATGGAATCTTTTCTTTTGTTGGTGGGGGCTGGGGTAGTGAGGTGGACAGAAAGGGCCTAGTGAAAGTACCTGGTGGAACGCCACCATTATGCAGGAAGCTGACGAGGCAAAATGTGGCGCATACCCAAGTGGGTTTTGTCAGGTTTTCCAGTTGTCAGTGGTTTAGTGAAATCATTAGTGAATTCCCTCAAGACCCCAAATGCATATCATCTGGTCCTGCTGATTGGTATATATTTTGAGTTTGTTCCCTGGCCCACATTTTTATCAATAGCTTTTGCTTAGATTTTTTTACTGCCTAAATGTTTTTACTCTTTTTCTATTGTTTTCTAAGAATTATTTTAATTGCATATATGCACGCATATAGGTATATGCATACGTAGTACACATACACATATATGCCTCCATAGATACATATGAGGTCATGTGTTATAATTGTGTGCGAGTGTGTGTGGTGTACGTGTAGTAACTGCAGTAATTTTTGTGAGGAAGATTGCTATTTAAAGATCTGATCTCCCTCAAGCACAAGCCCATGAAATAAGATCTTTACAATTAAGTAATTCTTCTACATTTTGATGCCCCTATTTTCCAGCTGTTCTAGCTGCCTCAAGGTTTAGAGAGAATGCAGTCTGGGGATAGAAAATGCTTTAAAGCAGTGGCTTGTAGACTTCAACATACATCAGAATCCCCTAAAGGGCTTGTTAAAACACAAATTATTGAGCCCACTTCCCTTTCTGATTCAGTAGGTCTAGTGGGGGCAGGGTGCTGAGAGTTTGCATTTCTAATAAATTCCCAGGTGATGGTGATGCTGCTGGTCCAGGGACCACACTTTGAGAACCATTGTGGATGCAAACCCGCCTGCCTGACTCTGATTCCATAGTTCAAAAATGGCTCCCAAGGCACAGAGCAAGAGAGAGTAAGAAGACATCTGTTTGCATTTGCCACTCTGCAGAAAAGGACTGTACAGTTTCATCTCATCCCTCTGCTAGCAAGTTTGCACAGGACGTGGTAACTTGCACCTATTGTAAGAAATACAGGGGTGAAATATGAAATAGCATATACTAGTTAGCCTGTCCAATGGACAGGCTAACTAGTATATGCTATTTTTCTTCAGACTATGAGAGATAAAGAAAAATTTAGTTTACGGGTTCACCTCTGCCCTAGGCAAGCTTAATGCTGCAGGTCTCAAACTTCAATGTGAAAATTCAGGTTCCAGGACCCCTAACCAAGCCTACTTCATGTGAATGTCAGGGCACTGGCCTAGAAATTCTTACAAGTGGTGCAGGTGGTGTAAGGGACAACCACACTTTGAGAAGCACTGTTGCTTTTTTTTTTTTTCTTGAGACAGAGTCTCACTATGTCGCCTTTAGTAGAGTGCTATGACATCACAGCTCACAGCAACCTCAAACTTTTGGGCTTAAGCAATTCTCCTGCCTCATTCTCCCACGTAGCTGGGACTATAGGCTCCTGCCACAATGCTCGGCTGTTTTTTGATTGTAGTTGTTGTTTGGCAGGCCTGGGCTGGGTTGGAACCTGCCAGCTCCAGTGTATGTGGCTGGCGGTCTAGCTGCTGAGCTACAGGCACGGAGCCTTTCTTTTCTTTTTTTCTTTTCTTTCTTTTTTTTTTTTTTTTTTTTTTTTTGAGATGGAGTATCATTCTGTGCCCTGGATAAAGTGCTATGGTGTAATAGCTCAAAGCAACCTGAAACTCCTGGGCTCAAGCAATTCTCTTGCCTCATCCTCCCAAGTAGCCTGGATGGGACTATAGGTATCCACCACCATACCCTGCTGTTTTTTTTTCTATTTTAGGTAGAGACGAGGGCTTGCTATTACTCAGGCTGATCTTGAACTCCTGAGCTAAAGCAATCCACCAACCTGGGCCTCCCAGAGTGCTAGGATTACAACTGTGAGCCACCATGACCAGCCAAAAAGCACTGTTCTAAAATAAAAAGGCAAAATAAGTAGGAAAGAGACAAGAATAATGCTTATATGAACATCTAGGGGAACGTTTCACTTTGTATAGTGCAGGCAACATACTCAGGGCTAGCAAACTAGTGGAGTAATCAGGGTAAAATTTGGTCCTACAAATGGCATTTTAGGATTTTTTGAAATGTACCTGGTTAAAAAAAAAAATTGTTTAGTCAAGAAACTCTCTCCAGTGCTAAATAAGGTACTGAAAAATGTCTGAGTTATGCAATGCTTTTATATAAAAATTTACACATTTCTTTTAAATCCCTTGTATTAACTAACTGTATCCTCAATAATACCTCTGTAAGCTCACCTTGCCCGCATTTGACAGATGAATAAATAGAAAACCAGTGACCACTTGCCTTAGGTCACACCACAGTTTAATGGATTGAGCTAAGATTAGAGCTCAGGCTTCAGGACTTCTGTCTAGAGATCATTGTGTTGTGCCAGGTTGAACAGAAAAATGTAGCTGAAAAGTACACTTCATAGTCGGCTAGGTTGGCATCGTTTTGGGTGCTATACCATGTTTTTGTGCTGAAAGCTCGTAAAACATGGTGCTAGTTAACAGGAACCAGAATAAACAAGCAGATTGCTTCCTCCACTTAGGTGTTTGCCTTCTGGGCTATTTTGCAAAATTTTCCAAGATTGTAGTCCTAGAAGGGGATGGGGAGGGAGGGAGGGAGAGACACCAGCCAGGCCCATTACTCTTTGCATTATCATTGTTTCAGGAGCACAGCAGAAGAGTCTGCTGTGCTACAAGCTTTAAAAATATTTTTATGGGGAAAATTAGCATAATCTGGTGTTCTTTTGCCATCTGCAAACTGTATTTACCTGAAACAGCTGTCCCTAATTATTAGAAACCTGATGTGGCCCCATCCGTCTATACAGTGAATAGCTTTTTCTAAGTGAAAAATCAGGGAGGAAGGATAGACCTGTCAGGGCCATGTTTAAAGAGTCAGGACACAGTTGCTCTGTTCTTGGTTGGAGCACGCAGCATTCTCTAAACTTAAAGACCAAAGCCGGGCATCGTGGCAGGCACCTGTAATCCCATCTACTTGGGAGGCTTCGGCAAGAGGATCGCTTAAGCCCAGGAGTTTGAGATTGAGCTGTGATGAGCCTCCATGAGTTATGATGCCATGGCACTCTACCCAGGGTGACAGAGTGGGACTGTCTTAAAAAAAAAAAAAAGCCATGACAAAGAGCTGGCTTCAAAGACCACCTGATCATGGGGATTAGAGGGCCCAAAGGCATTGACCAGAGGAATAGACTTGTACAAATATCTGATGTTGGGGGAGGGAGCATCTAAATCTAATTTAATCCTTCTTATCCTTCTGATTAGGTCAAAAGGCATCTTATTTCATCTCTATTTGCCTCCTGATTCCTAAGCCTCATCAGATGTGAAAAAGAACCCCCATTCTTCCGTTTCCCACATAATTATTGGGGTGAGATAGACATTTTGGAATGAGTTTTTGTTGATTTGCTTTTTGTGTAATCTATTAGCATTCCAACTTGTCAGAATACTTGTTGTTCTGTAGCATTTGGGTGGGGGGAGCTATAAATAAGTACAGCTATGAATACAGTCCGCTGTCAGCGTGGCTTGTAAGCCACCCCATTATGAAAACACACTCTGGAGTTTGCCTTATTACCTTCTACGTTCAGGAGCTGGCCTCTGCCCCAGGTTAGACCGGAATACCTCAGGTACTGACATTTCACCTTCCATTTCTTTCAGCTCTTATTTGTTTTTCCTCTACTGCAGGGAGTGAGAGAGGGAAGCCTCACTTCACAGGATCCAGAGACATTTTAATGAAAATAAGGGTGCAGGAGGCAAGCAAAAAGAAAATAAAATCCAGACATTATTTCTTGCTTACTGTAAAATAGTGCTCGGTTTCGAAGACAGAAGCAAAGCAGCACATAAGTAACAAACTTTAATCATAGCCCAATCTTTTAAAGCCAATTGCTCCCTCACCTTTCAAGAGACATGGTTAATGCAACAGATGAAATCAAAATGATTTTCTCCATTTCTGACACGTCTCAAACCTCTCCATGAGCAAACAGTTATTTGCAAAGCAACATGAAACACCCCCTCCACTTGTACTCCCTGATGTATTTTCACAGAATGGCTGTGTGCAACCATCCTGCCTGGACTTCACGTGGTCTACAGATTCCAGTTTGCTTTGATTTTTGAGCAAAAAATCACAGTGGCCTTCTCTAATTGCTGTGGTACCACAATACAGGGTGGGTGTTTTGGGAGGAGAAGTGCATAACCATGCAGGCTGGGAAAGGTTCAGTGGAACTCTCCAATTTCTGAGGGAAAGCCATTCTGTATTGCCTCCTCTTCCTTTCTTTTTCTGCTTCCAATTTGTCCTTTCTACCCTCCTAGCAGATAAAGTGACTTTTTGAAGGGAGAGGAAAAAAAAGAGAAACCCCCCTTTTCTACTTTCTCCCTGCTAACAAGTCGTATGTGCCAATTGGGACTTGCACGACTTCTCACACATTTCTCCTAGAAGAAAAGAATTTGGATTGACATGCCAAGGTCAGATCTTGTGGTGGTGACCCAGATGCAGAGTCTAGCTCATTTGTTTAGTGGGTAGACCACTGTTACAAACAATAAAAATAAATAGCAACCACTTATTGATTATTTACAGTTGCTAAGCACTTTACATGTTCTATCTAATTTCATCCTCACTAATTGCTATTATTATCTTTGTTTTTCAGTTTTGGAACCTGAGGCATTAAGGAGTTAAACAACTTTCTCAAGATCACAAAGCCAGTAAGTAGTGATACCAAGCCTTGAAACCAGATACCTACGACTTCAAAACCTGTGCTTTTAATCACTATATTTTACTGCCCTCATAGATGAACTCTGACAAGAGGTTAAAAAATCAACTGAAAGAAGACATAATTTCAGAATTATTATTGTACTTTTCTCTTTTTCCTTTTTAAAGTTGGCTTGCCTGAGGTAAACCATTTGGGGAGAAGGCAGGGGGTGAATAGCAGAGCGATTAGCATGATATGGGATTATGATAGAGAGAGAAGAAATGAATAAAGAAAGACAGGACAGTATTCACTTTTGATGTGTAAAATAGGATCTTGCAGTAGGGCAGCAGTTTCACAAGTCAGGCTATTGTCTTAAGACAATATCAGTAGTGCAATTGATGAAATTTTTATTACTGTCTGAATATTTCCATACATACACAAATTACATGTAATTTATGCGTAAAAAATACACGTATGTACCCAAGTTCCTTTATCTCCTCCTTTAGCAAAATCAGGGGCTAAGTTTTAAGGATTGATCTCACCTTCTTCCTCTACTTATCCATCTCCCTGTGACAGGTAGGCCAACTATATGGTAGAAACAGGATACCATCTAGGGTAGGTAGGAACTATGGGAAGAAGAAGGAAGACAGAAAGGTAGGAAAGGGAGATGAATCTACAGGGAGAATCATGGTAAAATGAGTGAGGGTAACACTATTCCCCACTTGAAACTATGGGAGGAGGCTGTTTCATAGACGTCCCTCTAACTGCTCATATAGGGCCAACTACATCAACATCTCTTTAGTAAGGCAGAAAAAACCCAGAGTTTGGCTTTCTCTGACTGCCCTTCATTTCCATAAGGCCTGGACACTGAGGTGAGAGCCAGTGGGTCTGTTATGAGAACCACCGTGGCAAAGAAATAAGCCCTCTACAGAGATGGGCCAGTGGATGAGATGGAAGACCTGGCATATACCCAGAGTCTATTAGCAATGCGAGCTGAGAGGAAGCAGGGGCAAGCAGGCCATGTTACTGGGCTCTGGCCAAACCAAGAAAAGGAAATCAAATCACGGTTGATGAAATTGTAAACTGCAGCTATAAATGCCAATAGAGCAAGTAGCAAACAGGTGACAAGGGACATTAGCTAGCCACCAAAATAGAGGACAGTACAAAGGCTAAATGGATCCAATAATGCCCATCTTCCCCTTAACACCAACAGGTTCCACAGCTCTCTCCCCATATGCTCAGATACAAGCTTATAAAAGAAGTAGGGAATGTTTATGTGAGATGGCATTTTTATCCAAGAGAAACTGAAAACTGTATCTAAGAGGATCATTTGTTCTGAACATGGATGAAACAGAATAAAAATGTTATTTTATTTTTTTTGGAGACAGAGTCTCAAACCATCACCCTGGATAGAGTACCGTAGTGTCATAGCTCACAGCAATCTCCAACTCTTGGGCTCACGCAATCCTCTTGTCTCAGTTTTACTATTTTTAGTAGAGACGGGATCTCACTTTTTGCTCAGGCTGATCTCGAACCCATGAGCTCAAGCTATCCACCTGCCTCAGCCCCCAGAGTGCTAGGATTACAGGTGTGAGCCACCATGCCCAGCCCAGATTAAAAATTAAAAAAATTAATAAATAAAAGGATCATTTAAATTGGAGGTTAGCAAACTACAGCCTGTGGGCCAAACACATCAAGTTTGTTTGTTTGTTTGTTTGTTGTTTTTAGCCAGGGCTGGGTTTGAACCCACCACCTATGGCATATGGGGCCGGTGCCTTACTCCTTTGAGCTACAGGTGCCACCATGTCAAGTATTTTTGTAAGTAAATTTATACTATAACTTTGCTACCCCTAGTCATTTACACACTGTCTATGGCTGCTTTGGCTCTCAGAGTTGAGTACCGTCAGCACCCCCATATCCTGCGGGTTCTGCATCCATGTATTCAACAAACCCCTGATTGAAACTGTTCAGGACAAAATAATTCCACAAAGTACCGAAAAGCAAAACTTGAATTTGCTCCATGCTGAGTACTACATTGAATCCATACAAACAAAATGATATTTAGGCATTGCATTAGGTATTTTAAGTAATTTAGAGATGACTTAAAGTATATGGGGATATGCTGTTTTATTTAAGGGTCTTGAGCATCTGTGGATCTTGGTATCCCAGGGGGATCCTGGAACCAATCTCCCATGGATACCAAGGGATGACTGACTGTAAATGCAATTGGGATTATATGGCTCACAAATCTTAAAATATTTATTATCTAGTTCTCTGCAGAAAAAGTTTGCCAATCCTTGGTTTAAATCACTAAATCAGATTAAGTTTTAAGCTAAATTGGATATTCATGGTTTTGGTACCCACCCATCTTTCTGAACTCAAGAGAAAGGCCAAATTAGATATAGGCACAACTGTACAAGTTGATTTTCTTTGCATGTCCAAGTCGTACTGTGCACTATATCCACAATCTTGTTGCAACTATCTTAGATAATAACGATAATAAGCCTTTATAATTATACAGAGCACTTTAGAGCTTATAAAGTATATTCACATCTATTGGCTTATCTGATCCTCCCAAAAATCCATGTTAGAAAGGTGTTATTAGCTCCATTTTATAGACAGGAGCATAACTGAGTCTCAGTGAGGTTAAGTGACTTGCTGAAGGCCACACATCTAGTACAAATGACACATCTAGTACACATGAGCTCAGGTGCTCTGATTGCATGTGTGCTGTGGTCCCGCTATGCTGCCCCCAAACCACAAGGAATATCAATTCCAGTTCAACCAAAGCAGAATCAGCATGTTCCTACAAACTTAGAAACTCACTCCTCAGTTTTTCTCAGTTGTCAAAGTAGATTCTTTTTAGCCTGAATGTGGAACCAATATCTTCTAAGGTGTTTGTTGTATTATTTATTTGCCATATGATAGATTGGAAAGCTTGCCATCAGTTTTACTTGGCGCCCTTTTCCAAAGGAGTAGGTAAAATAGTGTCAGTGCAGGTACAGGCTCCGGAATCAGATTGACCTGGGTTCAAGTCTTGTTCTGCTGCTTTCCAGCTGTATGACCTCAAAAACATTACTTAGCTTCTTTGGCCCTCGATTTCCTCAATGTTAAAATGTAAATGTTTTTGAAGATCAGAAGAGATGATAAATGTGAAGCAGTTAATATAGGACCTGCAATGTGGTTAGCACAAAATAAATAACTACTCAGTAAAAGACTGATAATGTAATTGGTACAGCTATCCTGAAAGAGTAAGTGGGTCATTATGAAAGTTTTGAAATACACAAAAATTGAGAAACATAAAATTCATGCAGATGGAAACAAATGAAGCCCTCCCAGCAACACTGAGAAGTTGAGAAAGTTGAAACTTGCATGGGTGAATCAGAAAGGACACTGTCGACTGTGTTTCTTGGAAGGGAAATAATGGACTATAACAGTCTGTTTCAAAACTTTCATAGTGACCTACATATGATGAAGTCTTACAAAATTAAATATGCGACTGCCGTGTGACTAATTATATTCACTCCTGGGATTTATCCCAGAGAAGGGAAGACTTATATTCACACAGAAACCTGAACATGCATGGTTGTAACAGCTTTATTTGTAATAACCAAAAATTGGAAACAGCCTAGATATCCTTAAATAGGTGAATGGTCAAACAGACTGTGGTATATCCATACCATGGAATGCTCCTCACCAATAAAAAGAACAAATACTGATACGCTACTTGGATGAATCTCTAGGGAATTGTGCTGAGTGAAAAAGCCAATCTCGAAAGATGATATAATATATGGTTCAATTGATATAACATTCTCGAAACAACAAAGTTATAGATGGAGGACAGATTAGTGGTTGCCAGGATTTAGGGAAGGGGGAATAC
The DNA here is from genome assembly GCA_963574655.1 of Perodicticus potto. NCBI lineage: Eukaryota > Metazoa > Chordata > Mammalia > Primates > Lorisidae > Perodicticus > Perodicticus potto. The sequence continues at coordinate 11,335 of CAUYRH010029521.1, forward strand.
AAGATGTGGCTGTGACAATAAAAGGGTAGCAAAAAGAACCCCCTGGTGATGGAACTATTCTATAGCTTGATTTTGGTGGTGTTCACAAAATCTATGCATGTGATAAAATTACACAGAAATAAATACACATAAACACATATAAATGAGTGCATGTCAAACTAGTGAAATTCAAATAAGATCATTGGGTTGTATCGGTGTTAATTTTCTGGTTATACTGTATACTGTACTATAGTACTATACATGTAGTACTATTGTACTATAGTTTTATAAGATATCTTCAGGGGAAATTGAGTAAAGGGTACACAAGATATTACTATATTAGCTCTTATAATTGCATGTGAATCTATAATTATAATATTTCAAAATGAAAGTTTTAAAAATACTTTTAAAATCATTCTTCCAACAAATAAGCAACACCCAATATAAGCCACAGAACCACTTCCGCATCTAGGAAACCTTATATTTTCAAATAAACAAAGGGCATTTTTAAAAGTGTTTTCTTGAAGTCTGGGATTGATTTAAACTCTTACCACTACTTGTTTCAATTTGGGGGAGGTTTTTCCCACCTCCAGCTTAACTCCCAGGATTTGTCTAAAGGAGGCCTTTAACCATCATGTTATTCATAAATCAGCAGAAGTGGCTTCCAAAAAACTGGAATGTTTAGTCAGAGCTATGTTTGAATTCTTGCTCTGCAACCTTTCATACTAGTCTTGTGATCATGACGAAGTCATTAAACTTCATTCTACCTGGATTGTTATGGGGCCGGAATAATATGACATCGGTAGAAAAACAGCATATTGGTTGGCAAGAGCATTTCTTCCACCCACATGCTGAATTCTGAAGCAGTTACCATTCATGCAACTATATATTAATTATATGTACATAAAAAATGAAGAAAATACTCTCTGGGAACCTTACACTGTTCAAGGGAAGGATGCTATTTTGTAATAAAAACAACTGTTGTGTCATTTACCTGGTTATAATATTATACTATAATTTTGGAAGATGTAACCATTGAGGAGAACTAGGTGAAGGAGACATGACACTTCTCTGGTACTTTTGTTTTTGAAATTTTCTGTGAACCTGTAATTATTTTAAAATAGGATACATTTTAAAGTGAAAGAGACATCATGATTCCGAGGTTCTTGACATTTTATTTTTATCACCTCCTAAAATTTTGTAAAAATGTTGATTTTGTCCCTTCTGACAAATCCTTTGAAATGTTGCACAACAAAACCCCTTCAGTGCTAAATGGGACCCTGCATGTTATCCTGATTAGCTGATACAGAATCTCAATGATTCCTAACAATGGATTCCAGTCTATTTAGAGGAAGATTTAATTTTTTCTTTTCTTTTTTTTTTTTTTTAGAGACAGAGTCTCACTTTATTGCCCTCAGTAGAGTGTTGTGGTGTCACAGCTCACAGCAACCTCCAACTCCTGGGCTTAGGCGTTTCTCTTGCCTCAGCCTCCTGGGTAGCTGGGACTAGAGGTGCCCACCACAATGCCGGGCTATTTTTTGTTGCAGTTTGGCTAGGGCTGGGCTTGAACGTGCCACCCTCAATATATGGGGCCAGCGCCCCACTCACTGAGCCACAGGTGCCGCCCCAGATCTAATGTTTTGAAAACTTTTCCTTATATTTATCTGAAATCTGCCGCCTTATGATTTTTACCCATGATTCATATTTTCCTCTACTCCTTATTCCCAAGGAAGTAAGAAAGCATTTTTGATGGACTCCTATTATATTAAAATAGATCATTCTTTCTCCACATGGACTAGGAAATAAGACAGGCAGCTGACAACCTTTCTCTTTCATCTCCAGAAGCAGATAACTGCCATAAGTTCCTCAAAAACATCAGACCAATAATCAGCATAATTTAACAAATTCAACAACATACAGTGATAATAATAGGAAATGACAAGACTTTACCCTGGATTTACATAACACCTTCCATTGAACAGCAGCTAATAACAAGGCTGGTATTAGTGCCACTTCTGTCTTAGAAGCCAGGAAGCTCTTGTAAACACCTTGTCTTTGTTTTAACTTGTGTCATTTGGATGGGCAATTTCCAAATTTGTGCTTTTTAATAGCCATTGCATTATATAAAGCTAAAGGGAAAAAAAGAGGATGGCTCAGAGCACCATCCAGGTGTAAGGAATTAGCAGGTCTTTAGATTTGCTTAGAATTTACATGTGAAATCCTCATTAATGTTAATGTGAGTTCTGGAACTGTATAAATCTTTCATATCATGGAAAAAAGAACATGCAATCTGGAGGACTTCAAATTGACATATTCTACTAACTCTAAAATTCCTAACTGATTTCCCTTTTATTCACTGACCAGTCCCCCCACCTCACTGCCCCCACAATGAAAAAAATGTAATTCACCTTATGAAAATCAATACAGCTTTCTTTCTCCTTGACCAAGCTCAGAATGGGAATTATAAATATGGCATGACCCTTTAAAGCCTTCTTTTTTCAGCCAAATCCCTTTTTCTCTCTAGCTCCCACGTGATAGCAAGGGCTTCTGCCCCCTGGCACACTAAGCACTCATAAAAACCCCTTCTTAGTAATTATTGTGATTATTTCCCATTTGGTAAGTAGCAATATTGTTCATGTAGGTTAAAGGCCACGTCCTGCGTCCTCTTCACAACAGCTCACAGAAGGGTACTATTGACATTGTTTCAAAATCTAAACTTCTGTCCTTGGTTGTTGTTGCTAGTGCTGTGGAGGAGGAGGGAGATCTTCTAGAATGTCAGTTTTGAGGATTATACATGGCAGTGGGTCATGGATACAAAAGTGGGAGTGAGGATCAGGAGAGCTGAGGTGAGTCTGGGACAGAAGAAAAGGATTGGTAAAAGAGGCAGTCCTGGGGAAGGACCTGGGCCCAAGGTGAAGACTGGTGTGTGCATTCCAGAACGGCGGTGATGGTGGGGATCCAGAAACCAAAGTTAGAGTAAATCAATTAAGTCAGAACCAACTAAGACATCTGGAATCAGGTTAAAAAGGCAATATAAGGCAGAGTGTTCAGAGTCAGAAGTCCACCAGTAAGTAGATTAGCACCAGGAAGTCATAGATATCAGGAGCAGAGGAAGGTGGAAAAATGAAAATTCAATCCATTAAGTAAACTCCAAGAAGAATACAGGAAGAGAAAACAGGAAGGGACAAGGTAACAGCACTGAAAAGGACCTAGACAACTAAGCCATTTGGTTTTGCCCTATGCAAAGGGTTTGTGAAAGGAGAAAGCAGAAACCAACTAGGATTTGCTTGTGGAGCAAATCTCTTTGCTCCACAAGCAAATCCTAGCTGAGCACACAACCAAGAGTGTGTGACTGACACAACACGAACTTCTAGGAGCAAGATCTTGACTTGACTACAAATAGATGTGCTGGGGGGGGGGGGGGCATAATCTAAGGAGGCACAGATAATGCTGCAATGGAAAGGGCAGATGCCATGTTCTATTACGTTGAATCTGCTGGGCAAGAAGAAAGTTGGACTATGTTTTAGCCTGACAAGTCCATCTTGTTTACAAATTTCTAAAGTGGTTACTACAGGCAGAGAAAAGAAGCCACATTGCTCTAAAATTGTATTGGGCAACCAAGAGTAGATGTGGGGTGAGAAGGTGGCATTAGAATTTCCAGCGAGGATATACATACGCCAGCCCCATTCCTAGTAGCCTTTGGGGTGTGTGTGTGTGTGTGTGTTTGTTCAATGTATTTTCCCTTCAGGTACATATCTCTGAGATAATTATATTCCTTGGTTCATGGTATATCATCATAATTAGACATCAGATTTATTTATTTATCTCTTTATTTATTTTTAGCCCAATTCCCATCCTCTATCTCCATAGCCAAGAATTCTAATGTGTTACCATGCATCTTTTATTTAAATTGTGTTTTTGCAAAATGTGTAACCTTGTGTACATACATTTTCTCCTATTTTTATTGTGATGTATACAGATCTTACACTATCAGTTCTAAAGTGTGAGATTCTCAACATAACCTCAATTAGAGTCCAGAAAAAGAAGAGATTAGTGTAGACTAGACCAGTCGAAAGAGTTTTCACGGAGGATTTAGAACTCTGATAACCAAAGGATACACAGTCAGGAGAAAGACAACAGATATGAAATCATGAGAAGTTCAGGATAAGGGATGTCTCGGTGTGACTTTTTCCTATTTACTAATCTTCAATCACTCAGTCATCAAATATTTATTCACTACATACTGCGTTCCAGACACTGTGAATATAATGAAGGGGAACACAGACATATTCCCTGTCCTTTTGTACCATAAGGTCGATTGAGCAGCACAAATACTCATTAGTCAAATAAGTATAGAATGACAAGCTGTGGTAAACATTAATATTATTCAGGAGAAGTATAGAAGAGGGGGGCACAGAACATCTGAACAGTCTTCAGGCTTCCCTGAAGAAAGGACACCAGAGCTTCTATCTATGGAATAGGAGTTACTTAAGCAATTAACTCTATGACTTGGTTAAGTAAATTGATTAAGGAGGAAGGGAAGAAAGAAGCATTTCAGATAGGGGTATCAACATATGCAAAGGCCCTTAGCCCAGACAGGAGGGAGCATAGCAAAGTCTGGTATATAAAAGGAAGCCAATGTGGCTAGACAGAAGAATGAGAGGTACATTGATGTGAGATGAAAGCTTTCAGTGAGGCCTTCTCTGACCACCCCATTTACAATCACAACCATATACTGATATCTTCTTTTTGCCCTATAGATTCTCCTCTCTTCTTTATGCTGTTCTCTGTTATCCTCTCCAGTACTGATCAGTTGGGCTACGTAAATAGGATCCCTAGCCCTTCTGGCTTCCTGATATGTTTGGCCAGCAAGAAAGGCCAGGGAGGCTTGTGGTCAGGGCACCGGCCACATACACTAGGGCTGGCGGGTTCGAACCCGGCCTGGGCCTGCTAAACAACAACGACGACTGCAACAAAAAAAAGCTGGGTGTTGTGGCGGGTGTCTGTAGTCCCCGCTACTTGGGAGGCTGAGGCAAGAGAATTGCTTAAGCCCAAGAGTTTGAGGTTGCTGTGAGCTGTGACACCACAGCACTCTAACCAGGGCAACATAGTGAGACTCTGTCTCAAAAAAAAAAAAAAAAAAAAAGACCAGGGAGAGATCTGAGGGAGGGAGGGAGGAAAGAGAGAGTATTTATTCATCCATTTCCCTCCCTGCAGGGTCATGCAGGCTTGGCTGAGTCCTTTGGTCTGAGGTGACATTGTTAGAAGGCTTCTCCATATAATCCTCAATCTCTCCTCATACTGGTGACCTCTCCCTCCTCTTGACCCTCCATGTCCTAGAGAAGGTAACTGAATCCTGCTGTACAGTATCCTTTATGGTTTACCTGTATCCTGCCTACACCTTATAAATAGTCCCTTTAGAAAATATTCCTCAAATTATCCTATATGAGTGTTTCATCTCTTCCCTCTCAAAATCTTGATTGATTCTAATTGCCTCCCCCATTCCTCTTTCCTTCCATATTTTTCTCTATAGCACTTACTCTATCTGACCTACCATACAGCCTACTATATATTTGACTTTTGTGTCCTGTTCATTGCCAACAAGATTGTCAAATCCGTGAGGGCAGAGATTTTTAGTTGTCTCATTCACCTTGCACATGCTTAGCACTTAACCATTTTATTTATTTATTTATTTATTTATTTATTTATTTAGAGACAGAGTCTCACTTTGTCACCCTGGGTAGAATGCTGTGGCGTCATAGCTCATAACAACCTCAAACTCTTGGGCTCAAGTGATTCTCTTGCCCCAGTCTCCCGAGTAGCTGGGACTACAGGCACCCACCACAATGCCGGGTTATTTTTAGAGATGGAGTCTTGCTCTGCCTCAGGCTGATCTCAAGCCTGTGAGCTCAGGCAATTCACCTGCCTTGGCCTCCCAGAGTGCTAGGATTACAGGCATGAGCCACCTTGCCCAGCCTCACTTAACTATTCATTGAATGATTTAAGAAATGTATGAATGTAGAGGTAGGCAGGGGGCCAGATCAGGCAAGATCTAGCTGGCAGTAGTTGGGAGTTTGTATTTTATTTATGAGTAATGGGAAGACATTGAAGAAGAATTTTGTGTAAGTGAGCAATAGTATCTGACTTAATAATTTTTTTTTTTTTTGAGATAGAGTCTCACTCTGTCATAAATCTAATGACTCAAACTCTTGGGCTCAAGGGACTGCAGATGGCCACCACAATGCCTGGCTTGATTTAAGTTTTAAGATCACTGTGAGTGGAGATTTTGTGGGATAAGAATGGAATTGGAGAGGCCAGTTTAGTGGCCCCTGCAATAGTGCAAGTGACAGACTTGAATAAGGTGGTGGTGGTGGTGGTAGTGGCAGAAAAGGAGAGAAGTGATATGTGGAGGGGGAACATTCCTGGACGAGTCTCAAATTATAGGTCATAAGTGGAACTTGTTCATTAATCAGAGTTGGATTGGTCTGTCTGAGGATGTTCTCAGTACCCCAAGCAATGATCTCAGCAGGATTAGCCCCGTTTTGTAATGTTCTGGAGATATTTGTTGACTTTTAGGAATTCGCAACATCTGGATAAAACTTTGAAAAAAAATGCCCATTAGGAAGCCTACTAATGCATGGAATTTTCATCAGGGCATAATACCCTACATTGCTTACACTCAAAACTGGGCTATAAATGCATCATAAGAGCTTCTGAATAATGTGGTCTTTAAATAACAACTCAAACATTTGAAAGTAAAATAATATAGTACAGAAATCATTAATCCAATTGGAAATCTACTGTCTATGCTGTGTAGTCAAAAGATTATTCTTTTTTTCATCTCTAGAAAATGCTCTGTGATTCCATTAGCATATTGCTTCAAAAAAGTGATTTCACATGTAGACAAATTCCACCTTGGTAGCAAGCAATTGTATACTAATGTTTCTGAAATGTAATTAAAGGTTAAAAAAATGATAGGAGTCCTTCTCTTGTCAGGGTAGATATTTAGAATATTTTTACCTGGGACCTTCTTCAATACATTATCTGTAGGAGAAAAATGATATTTGACCTTATCCATTATGCCAGGCAGGTTCAAAGGGCTTTTAGGAGACATCAAGGACCTAAGTCCCTATTCTTTATGGGCTAAATTATTTTATTAATAGCATCTATAATTCTTAGTCTTTCAGCATTTTAATTTATTATTTATTTATTTATTTATTTATTATTTATTTTTAGACAGAGTCTCACTCTGTTGCCCTGGGTAGAGTGCTGTGGCGTCATAACTCACAGCAACCTCAGAGTCGTGGGCTCAAGCAATCCTCTTGTCTCAGCCTCCCAAGTAGCTGGGACTATAGGCACCTGCACAATGCCTTGCTAGTTTTAGAAAAGGGGTCTCACTTTTGCTCAAGCTGGTTTTGAACTCCTGAGCTTCAGCAATCCACCTGGCTCAGCCTCTCAGAGTGCTAGGAGTACAGGCATGAGCCACCACACCCACCCCAGTTTCAACATTTTTAAATAGGAACATTACACCACATTATTCTCTGGGTCTTTAAGGGTAGTTGGAAAACATCACAGCATAGGCTTACTGACTAAATGTTAAGTGTTAATAAGATTCCTACAGATGATGTCAAACCCCAGCAAAGACTAAATCAAGTTGAGACCTAAGTACCAGTGGAGGTATTTCTTACACTTTGTGTTCTGTGAAATCTGTGGATTAAAATGTTACTTTGGGGAATTATTGCTAAAATACCAGCCTTATAATAGGAGGGTCAGAACGAACCCAAAAGAGATAGAGGTTAGAAATCTCACAGGGAACAGTCAGAGAATACCGGTAAAGGCAAAATACTGTTTTCCAAGCACCTGTTTGTAAATCATGGTGAAAATTTTATTTGACAAAGATGAAATGAGAAGAATGTGGACCATGAGGGTTTTTCATAAACCTAAACATATTCAGTTTTTTGTGAAATTATATTCTATTTCCTTCTTTTGTAAAATGGTAACGTAAGCCAATGGTATGTGAGTTCTGGTTTTTATTTCTTTCTTTTTTTCGATTGTTTGTTTTGAGACAGAGTCTCACTTTGTTGCTCTCAGTAGAGTGCTGTGTTGTCATAGCTCACAGCAACCTGAAACTCTTGTGCTCAGATGGTTCTGAGCCACTGCACACATCTGAGTTTTGGTTTTTTAATGTATTTACTTGGCTAGATAAAATGATGTCGACCCTATGTCAGTACAATCATTTGGTGGGGTAGAGTGGATTTTATTAATTTGTGAAAACTAAATTTGGTGACTACTGCCTTAAGGGATTTTTAAGACCCAGAACTTTGAATGATCTAGGCCCAGGATAAATATCATAGTGTTTCTCCTTTGAGTTCTCATAGCATGCCACTTGGACAAGTATTATGGCACTAACGACCTCTGCCCTTCTTATTTCCTCCATTAAAGACAAAATGAAAGACAGAATGAGCTCACCTCTTACCTCTTCCAGAGTGGCTCTGCAGCTGATCTTAGCTGGGTGTTGGCCCTGAAAGCAACTCAAAGCTACCTGACACAGAAGTGACATTTAGCATTTATTCAGTGTGAATGACAGCTGGCAGTCTTTGAGCCCAACCAAACTACATGAGAAAGCAATTCCTTCCCTATTGGGCAGCCTAGGTGCTTAGGAAGCGTTTCTTTATATCGAACTCAAATTTTCCATCATGTAATTTTCATCTGTTGGTCTTAGCTATGTACACTGGGGCAACATAAATAAAAGCTAAATCTTCCCTTACATAAGAGGACAACGGACATGTCCACCTCTGTCAAAGTATATGTTTTCCTTCAACTGCCATCATTGCTTCTCAGGACTCAATTTTTAAGCCTCTCTAAATTCTGAAATTAGTCTTCTTTAAGAAAGATTTCTCAGGCCGGGCATGGGAGGCTGAGGCAAGTGGATGGCTTGCGTTTAGGAGTTTGAGACCAGCCTGAGCAAGAGTGAGACCCCATCTCTAAAAATAATGGAATATTATGATGGGTACCTGTAGTCCCAGCTATGTGGGAGGCTGAGGCAAGAAGATCACTTGAGCTCAAGTGTTTGAGGTTGATGTGAGCTATGATGCCACAGCATTCTACCCAGGGTGACAAAGTGATACTCTGTCTCACAAAAACAAAATTCAGAAATGGGAAACATCCAACAGCATAATGGCCTAATAAAATTGCTAACATTTTTATGACACTATGGACCAAGTATATGCTTAACACTTCATATAGTCTAACTTTTTTGTTTCTTACAATCCTGTGAAGAGGGTGCTATTATTATCATCTCCACTTTGCAGATAAGCAAAGTAGACATGAATAGGCTAAGTGAATTGCCCCAATCACATCATTAACACATGGCAGATCTAGCACCAAACCCTGACAGTCTGACTCCAGACCTTGAGCTATTAACCACTGAGCTAAAATGCAGAATACAAGTATATAAAACAGATCATTAAAGTTAGACTTTTACTTAAATGCCAAGAAATACAAATAAAAGTAGAACAATATTCATGGATATTGGGGACTGTGAGTGAGGGGAGAGTTGTAGGTGTGTTTGGAGGAGGAGTCGATCAGAGAGGTCTTCTTAGAATAAATGAGTCTTGTGTTAGTCCTTAAATGAAAAAGAACACAATTGATTGTCAGACTTGCTATTCTTAACCTCAGCCATTTTATTTATTTATTTTTTAACCTCAGCTGTTTGAACACAGAAAAGACCTTAATAGGATTTAAAACAAGTCTCCCATGTTAAGGTTGTCTGGTCCTTGGCCTCGTGTATAAATCTGAAGCAATGCTGGCACATGTACTCTGCACAGAAACATAATTAAAAGGAAATAAGGGCTGATTTATAAGACTTTATGAAATGGGCCATAAACTATAGAAATTGGCCATAGCAGCTGGTGATGTAGTAAATCATCTAGGACTGAAGACTGAGTTAACTATTTCAAAGAAATCACCGATAGAGAAATCAATGTGTCTTAGATAAGACTGGGGTAAGAATGGTGGGGAAAGTGTTGGGGTGCCAGGAGGGCAGTAAGTCAATTCCTTACAATAGCAAATGCATTGGACATTAATCACCACCAAGTATAATTTAAAAGTAGAAACAAAAATCACTAGGTCATTATTTTCCTTTCATAGAATATGTATTCACTTAAAGTTGATGCAGCTTATCTGATTTTATCATCCTTTTGATGCCCTTTATCCCAATTTTTATTTTTTAATCCCTAAGTGGCATTATTCTTACTTTTTTTCTTCTATTTGCCAATTTCTACATTGCATATTGGAATTTTTGAAAGAAAATAAAATGAGAATAACTGTTATCTTGAAAATACAATTCCATTTGCATTCAGAGTCATCATTCTTGTGTAAGTAGTTTGTATAAATAATCAAACATTTGCTTTTCATCAAACCCATGGTTTTGATCTTGAAGCTTTTCACTTTAGTCAGCTTAGGCTAAAATTAACTATGAAAACTAAAATCACAATCACTTTATGAAACTATTCTCGGTATGTTCTTTTACCTATTATTAGCACATGAAAAAGTAACTGATTCAGCAAAGAATTTCTTTTTTAAAATCAACTATTAGGTTTTTAGTCTCTTTGGGGCTAATTTATGCACTGAATTATGTTTAAGAGAGGTGAACATCAGCACCTAGTACAGCTTTGCTACGTTTCTACAAGAACAAACATTTCAACAACAGTGAAAATTTTCAATTTTCTGGGGGGTTTCAAATAACCAGATTGCTTATACTCTTTAGCAGAACATATTGGCTAAAGTTTTTACTGTTATCTGAGTTTTTCTCTGTTCATCCTTTTTCACTGAGCACCTGGAATCTGTGGTAAGTTGGGTAAGTTGTATTGTTCCTCTTGATTTCATGGACAAATCTTGTCAGCCCAGATCTTGGAAGGCAGAAACTCTATTTCTATCTTACATTGCTAGAGTCTAGCATAAAGTTGATCTCAGTGGATGCTGATGAAGAGAATGTGAGTCTAGCCATGTGTCCTTCAAGGTTCTCAGGGGGCAACAAATGAGAACAAAGTCACCTAGGTGAAACTTTACATTTACACAGATTTATACACTAGATTGTATATTTAGGCATTTTTTTTTTTTAGCTATGCCCTACAAATAATAGCTCTGAATCAGAAACGCTCAACTAGATTTATAAAGTCCAAGAAGATTCTCATTGCTGTGCAAGCTTCAGGGCAATACTGTCAAAAATCCAAGGAACAGGCTCGGCGCCTGTGGCTCAACGGGCTAAGGCGCCAGCCACGTACACCTGAGCTGGCGGGTTCGAATCCAGCCCAGGCCTGCCAAAAACAATGACGGCTGCAACCAAAAACTGGCTGGGCGTTGTGGCGGGCACCTGTAATCCCAGCCACTTGGGAGGCGGAGGCAGGAGACTCGCTTGAGCCCAGGAATTGGAGGTTGCTGTGAGCTATGATGCCACAGCTCTCTGTACAGGGTGACAGCTTGAGGCTCTGTCTCAAAAAAAAAAAAAAAAAAAGAAAATCCAAGGAACACGGTGGGGTGGTGTGATCTCTCTGCAATTCTCCCACCTCCAGCAGAGTGCACCAGCTGGCCAGGTGAGTGGCCATGGCAGGAACCAAGGACGGGCTGGGCCAGCAGCCGGAGCTCGACGAGGACAAGGTGGTGTACTGCTGGTGCTGGGGCGCGCAGCTTCCAGGAGTAGTGCTGTGTGGTCCTGTACTTCAGCCTCACTGCCCACTACTTGGTCCACCTCCTGCTGCTGACCCGCGGGGAGCTCACGCCCCTCGTCATACTGGGCGTTGTTGCAGGGGCTCCCATTGCCGACTTCTTGTCTGGCCTGGTATGCTGGGGTGCCAACACATGGGGCTCTGTGGAGCTGCCTACAGTGGGGAAGGCTTTCATTAGACCATTCCAGGAGCACCACATTAACCCCACGACTATTAGGCGGCACGAGTCCATCAAGACCAATGGGGACAACTGTCTGGTGATGCTGCTGCCGCTGGTAAACATGGCCTACAAGTTCTGCACCCAGAGCCATGAAACCCTGGAACAATGTACCCCCTGGGAGTGCTTCATCTTCTACCTGATCATCTTCAATACCTTCACCAACCAGATCCACAAGCCGTCACACACATATATCCAGCTGCCATGCTGGGTCACCCTCCTGCAGGACTGGCACGTCATCCTGCCTCATAAACACCACTGCACCTAGCACATGTCGCCTCTACTTCTGCATCAGCACAGACTGGCTCAACTCCGCTCTGGAGGAGCTAGGCTTCTGGAGATGTCTGGAGGACATCATCCAGGGCCTCATGGGAGAGAAGCCTCCGGCAGATGACATGAAATTGGCCCAGAAGATCAAGTAACTTCTTGCCTGCCACCTGGTCGCCAGTCTTCCCTAGCTCCCAAACTGAAGCCATCTGCCAAATTCCAGCCTCTTTGCTGGCCTGTCCAGGTGGAGAGGACATCTCCTGGGCTGGGCCCAGACAACCCCAAACCACCTCTCTTGACACAGAATACTTGAGCCACAAACCATAACCATAACCCACTGATTTATCATTTCCTTTTTTCATTTTCTTTCCTTGGCCCCTCCCCAGCCACCTGAGCTGCTCTGCCTGCACCAAAGGGAGCCCCTCCCTGCCACTGTCCTTCCTATAGAGAGGAGGCTCACCCACTCTCTGCACTCTGCCCTGTGCCCTACTGAGCGGCCCTTCAGTGTGGCTGGCATTGGGGCCACTGAGTTGCCTCTGTCTGTCTCTCCTTATCTGTCCCCAGTGGTCTAGGAAGCCCCCAGGCATACTAAGTGTCCCTGGAGCATTGTCCAGCCATGGCCCTGGAGGCCTGCGTAAGTAGACAGCTCCGGCCACCACGTCCAACCCAGCCTATCCACCCAAGGATGGCAAAGCCCAAGGGTCTGAAGGCAGCCAGCCAGAAGAGGCCGGAATCTCCTGCCCAGTTCTGGAACACCCTTTTCTGCTAACCCCCTCCCCATCTGCCCACGTGGTTCTAGCCAGAGCTAATAATTTTAATACAAGGATGTCTTTTCACAGGGCAGAGTCCCTGCAAAGAGTCTTGGTTATTTGGAAGGGGACACAGTGTTCCCTCTGGCCAGGTTGTGTCAGAAGGAAGTATGGGGCTTTTTGTTTTTGTTTTGTTAAGGTGCTTGCTTATTTAACGTAAATAATAGAAAGCCTTAATATATTTTCTGTAATACAGAGTAATATTTTAAAGTCATGTTTTAGATGCACGTAATATATTTATAACAAAGTGGCAGGCAGTGCCTGTGGCTCAGTGAGTAGGGCACCGGCCCCATATATCAAGGGTGGCAGGTTCGAACCCGGGCCCCCATCAAACTGCAACAAAAACAACAACAACAACAAAAAGCAGCAAGAGTCTACTTAACCTTAGCTGCTTCATGATGGTTCCTGGTTGGCTGGGGTGGAGGGTTAGGGGTGTTAAGGAACCTGAGGGCTGGGGGTGGGTCCTCACTCTCGCCACATTCCCGGCTCCTGCCAACCCTGGCTTCAGGATGGGGACTTTGTCATCTGAGAGCAAAATAATGTTGACATCTGCTCCAAACACTTTTGGAGGGGATCCCATTTGGTGAGGAGTGGCCTTTCATGTCAATTATGATGATAAAGTAATTATGGCTGGTCTCTATTTGTGAATTCCTTCAGCAAATGTTTTACTGACACCTAGTGTGTTCCAGGCTCTGGCCTGAATACTGGGGTACAGCAGAGAATGGACCAATAAGGACCCTGATGGAAATGACTTCCTGGGGAAAGAGAAAATAAACATAAATAAATGCAAAAAAGAGCCAAGGAACAAAGGCTGGGAGCAGTGGCTCATGCCTATAATCCTAGCACTCTGGGAGGCTGAGGCAGGTGAATCCCTTGAGCTCAGGAGTTTGAGACCGGCCTGAGCAAGAGTGAAACCCCATCTCTACTAAAAATAGAAAAATTGGCCAGGCCTTATGGCGAGTGCTGGTAGTCCCAGGTACTTGGGAGGCTGAGTCAGGAGGATCACTTGAGCTCAGGAGTTGGATGTTGCTGTGAGCTAGTCTTATGCCAGGACACTCTAGCATGGGCAACAGAGTGAGACTCTATCTCAAAAACAAAACAATCCAAGGAACAAACATTTATTGAGTACCTATTAAGTCTCAAACCCTGCACTAGGTGCTAGGGATAAGAAAATGAACCAAGACATGTCCCATTTTCTCAAAGTGCTTTTTTTTTCTGAGACAGTCTCACTTTTCTGCCTGCCCTTGGTAGAGTGTTGTGGTGTCACAGCTCACAGTAATCTCAAACTCTTGGGCTTAAGCAATTTTCTTGTTTCAGACTCCCGAGTAGCTGGGACTGCAGGGGCCCGTCACAATTCCCAGCTATTTTTATAGATGGGGGTATCACTCCTGCTCAGGATGGTCTTGAACCAGTAAGCTCAGGCCATCCACCCACCTTGGCCTCCCAGAGTGCTAGAATTACAGGCATCAGCCACTGCGCCAGGCCCTCAAAGTGCTTTTGAAACAGTGAAGGAGACAATGTAAATGAACAACCATTGACCACCTCTGGTGAAACTTAGTAGAAGTCTGCTTTGGCAGGAGTATGCCATCATAGGATTCAACCCCAGTTCCAGTCTGCTTTGACCCAAGCATATCTGTCCCTGCATCTGCTGAGTACCCTCCACAAAAAGAGAAAAACCACACCAGGGAAGAATGCTCTAACTTAGGCACACCCATGAGGTGAACCAGCTAAACAATTTTATACAAGGTGGGGTAGAGAATGGAGGCAACATAAGCAGACTGTGAATGCCCGATTTATCGTATTTCTGCTGTATATAATTAAGATACAATTGTGTAAAGTTATTTGAGACTCTTCAAAATGGTTACCAGAGTTGATGGTTACAGTTGTTAGAAATTCCCTTGCTCTGACATTATGTTCAACAGATGGTGTTTTTTCAATTTATATTTCAATTAGTTAACCATACTCCCAGAAAAGTGAACTTATGAACTTCGGCTTTAAAAAGTCTCTTTTTCTATCAGCACCTGGACCAGGCTTGCTAGATTCCCTTTCAACTGTTAATGATCATCTCCAGCCTAAGAAAACTGCTTCCACCTACTGATCCAGAAGAAAACCAAATCCCTCCCTCATCCCCACATGAATAATAATAACAACAATAATAATAACATAAAATCTCCAAAGAGTTCAACTTTCTTTCCTTTTTTTTTTTTTTTTTTGTTGTTGTTGTTGAGACAGAGTCTGATCCTATGCCCTGAGCAGAGTGCAATGGCATCATAGATCACTGAAACCTCAGACTCAGGCTGTGGGCATCCTGCTGCCTCAGTCTCCCAAAGCCACTATGATTACAGGGGCTCGCTGTGGCTCCCAGCTGGGTTTTTCATTTTTTTGTGAGTCGAGATCTCACTCTCGCTCGGACAAGTCTGGAACTCCTGAGCTCAAGCAATCCTCCCACCTCAGCCTCCCACAGTGCTGGGATTACAGGAGCTAGCCATGGAGCCTGGCTGGGATTTTTCATTATTGTTTTAGTTAATTTTTATTAAATTATAACTGTATATAATTCTGGGGTACAATATGATGATTTGATATACAATGCGGAATGCTTAAATCAAGCTAATTAACATAACCATCACCTCACTTATTTTTGTGGAAAGACATTTATAGTATACTCTTAGCTCAATGGTTTTTCTTTCTTTCTTTCTTTCTTTTTTTGCAGCTTTTTTTTTTTTTGGTGGTGGCTGGGTTTGAACCCACCACCTCTGGCATATGTGGCTGGCTCCCTACTCCTCTGAGACACAGGCACCACAGGTTTTTCATTTTTTTAATGAGTTGGGGTCTCACTCTCAGACTCACACTCTCACACTCAGATAAGTCTGGAACTCATGAGCTCGAGAAATCCTACTGCCTCAGCCTCCCACAGTGCTGGGATTACAGGAGCTAGCCATGGAGCCTGACTGGGATTTTTCAATTTTTTTTACTTAATTTTTATTAAATCGTAACTGTATACAATTCTGGGGTACAATATGATGATTTGATATACAACATGGAATGCTTAAATCAAGCTAATTAACATAACCATCACCTCACTTATTTTTGTGGAAAGACATTTATAGTATACTCTTAGCTCAATGGTTTTTCATTTTTGTAATGAGTTGGGGTCTCACTCTCACTCAGACAAGTCTGGAACTCCTGAGCTCAAGCAATTCTACCGCCTCAGCCTCCCACGATGCTGGTATTATAGGCGTGAGCCACCACGCCTGGCTCAACTTTTCTACACTGTGGCTTATAGTTAATTCTCTGCCTTTCCATTTGTTATATTCCTATTTCCTTCTTGGAAGAATTTTTCTTATAGGAAACAGGATGTTGTTTGGCTTGGGTTTTTAATTAAATTAAGTCAAGAAAGAGTGTTAGCGATTACTTGCTCTTCCTGTCATTGCTGAGGACAGAGTGAGCACAGGTTGAAGCAGAGCTATTTCTTTCAATTTTTAAATTGAGCATCTACACATGGAGAGAAAGTAACAGTATGGTATAGCTGCAAGAATAGAGGCTCTGAAGATGCTTGGATATGGGATTGAGCCATCCCATCACCTCCTCATTCATTCAACAACTGTGAATGACAGACACCTACTTTATGCCTGGAACTATCCTAACACGATCTCTGCCCTCATGGCATTCCATTTTCACATGGGAGAAAGACAATAAACAAGGAAACAAATATACAAACCAATTGGTTTCAGATACTTCATGGTCATGGCTGTGAGGGGAAAGAAAACAGGGTATGGGAATGGAGGAGGATGAGAGGTTGTCCTTAGATGGGAAGCCTTTAGGAAGGTTTGTAACTAGCTACGCGACAAAGGGGTAAGTCACTAAACTTGAGGGTCATGTTTCTCATCTAGCAAATGGGGATAATAATAGTTCTTGACCTCATAAGATTGTTGTGCTAGAATGAATACATATAGGATGAGGACGGTGGCTCACACTTGTAATCCCGGCACTCTGGGAGGCCGAGGTAGATGGATCGCTTGAACTCATGAGTTTGAGACTAGCCTGAGCAAATGTGAGACCCCATCAAAGAAAAAAATAATAGCTGATGTTGCAGTGGGCGCCCGTAGTCCCAGCTAGTCAGGAGGCTGAGGTAAGGGGATTGCTTGAGCCCAGGAGTTTGAGGTTGCTATAAGCTATGACATCACGGCACTCTACCAGGGACAAGAAAGTGAGACTCTGTCTCAAAAAAAAAAAAAAAAAAAAGAGAAGAAAGAAAGAATACAGATAAAGCATCTAGAATACTTCCTGTCATGTTATAGGCATGAAATGAATGGTTAATATTACTATTGTTCTCTTGATTATGAAACTATGGTGAACATAGTAGATACTAAACACTCCAGTAAGTCAAAAATCATTTTTTTGCCTGGGATGAATATTGAGCCTCTTAGCTTAAGACCACTGTTCGGATGTACTGTGATTTTTCAGTAGGAAAAAAAACACTGATAACATAGCTCATTGCTCTAATTCCATGCCTCCCCTCTGAGTAATTCTAGTCTTTCCCACAGCAGCCAAATACCATGGCTATTTTCTTGGTAGGAAAATTCTGGCATCGAGGAGCCATGTGATCTCCCTTGTGTGTGCTGTCTCAGAATGGGAGCTCCTCTGAGTATCTGTAGCTCTCTGCGTGCTGAGTGTTACATTCTTTCCCACCCTTATACACAAGACACCCTGATTTCTACCCGTATTCTTTCTCCCTTCTAAGGATGCTCTTCTGTCAGGAAAAGGCAAAACACTGAGATTAGTAAGAAAAGAGCCAGCTTACTCTCAAATCTGCCTTTCCTTTTTGTTCCTCAGACCCTGACCTGCCATTCTGCTTTCTTTTTTGTTCTTTTTGAGACAAAGTCTCACTTTGTCACTTTTGGTAGAGTGCCCTAGCCTCATGTCATAGCTCACAGTAACCTCAAACTCTTGGGCTCAAGTGATTCTCTTGCCTCAGCCTCCCTCGTAGCTGGGACTATAGGTGCCCGTCATAATGCCGGCTATTTTTTAGAGACGGGGGTCTCACTCATGCTCAGGCTGGTCTCGAACCTGTGAGCTCAGGCCATTCACTTGCCTCGGCCTCCCAGAGTGCTAGGATTAGAGACTTGAGCCACCACAACTGGCCCATTCTGCTTTCTAGTCTGCCAGGTCCCCTGGGTATGTGCAGAGGTCAAGCTTCCTTCCCGCTTCCCCTAGCCTGAACTTGTATTAATCTTCACTTTCCTTTAACATGGAGGCTGTGCTGTGTTTTACCTTCTCTATTGCTAAATATTTGAGACTCCTCAACCCTCAGACAGGGAAATTCAGTGGAAACAGGTTTCGAATGAAGAACTTACTTTCAAAACATTTACTTCTAATCTTTTTACAACTCAAGCGGGTGAGTGGGGCAAATGTTAATAGCCACAGTTTTAAATGTGGAAATGAGGGCTTAGGAAGACAATTGAACTACAAAGGTCACAGAGCAAGTCAGTGGTGGACCCTACCTACTGTCACTGATTCTAAACTGGTTGAAGAACTAAAAACCCAGGCATATTTCCATACAGGTAAAGTGAAGTATTAGTAAAAAAATCCTGATGTAGAAAACCAGGCTGGGCTCGGCGCCTGTGGCTCAACAGGCTAAGGCGCCAGCCACATACACCTGAGCTGGCGGGTTCGAATCCAGCCTGGGCCCTCCAAGCAATGACGACGGCTGCAACCAAAAAAAAAAAAAAAAAAAAATGGCCGGGCATTGTGGCGGGTGCCTGTAGTCCCAGCTACTTGGGAGGCAGAGGCAAGAGACTCGCTTGAGCCCAGGAATTGGAGGTTGCTGTGAGCTGTGATGCCACTGCACTCTATCCAGGGTGATAGCTTGAGGCTCTGTCTCAA
>CAUYRH010029524.1:0-31548 GCA_963574655.1 Perodicticus potto
AAGAGAAGGGAACACTTTTACACTGCTGGAGGGACTATAAAATAATACAACCTTTTTGGAAGTAAGTATGAAGAATCCTCAAAAAACTCAAATTATAACTCTCATTTGATCCTGCTATCCCATTACTAAGAATCTACCTAGAAGAAAACAAATCATTTTATCATAAGGACATTTGCACTCGACTATTTATCACAGCTCAATTTATAATCTCCAAAATGTGGAAACAACCTAAATGCCCACCAACCCAGGAATGGATTTACAAGCTGTGGTTTATGTATACCATGGAATAATATTCAGCCACTAAAAACGATGGAGACTTTACATCTTTTGTATTAACCTAGAAGGAGTTGAAACACACTCTTCTTAAGAAAGCATCACAAAAATGAGGAAGCAAAAATTGAATGTACTCAATTCTAATATAAAGGCAGTATAGGAGCTAATACAAGGGGGGTAAGAGATTGAGCACATGAGGAGAGGGGAGGTGGAAAGGGGATTGGGATGGTCATTCTGTATGGCACACCTCTTAGGGGTGGGACAAAAGTATAAGAGGGACTTTATCTAACAAATGTAATCAGTATAATCTAATTCTTTGTACCCTCAATGAATCTCAAACAGTAAAAAAAAATTAAAATTTTCCCATCAATTTTTTTATTGCTGAATAGTATTCCACAGTATATATGTACTTAACTTTAGAATCCATTCAGGAATTGATGAGCCCGTGGGTTGATTACATATCTTGGTGGCTGTGAATTGAGCTGCAGTGAACATTCTAGTGCAAATGTCCTAACAGTAAAATTATTTTTTTTTTCTTCTGTGCAGATATCCAGTAATGGGATTGTGGGATCAAATGGAAGGACTACTTTTAGCTCTTTTAGAATTCATATACTTTTCACAGCAGCTGTATTACATTTAAATGAAAATAAATTCAAACATAAGAATTAACAGTTTATCTGGATGATGAAGAATCAGTATAAGAACTCTAACATGAGAACATAGCAGTTTCTCAAAGCATCACCCTCACACTCTCAAAGCATCATCCTAGCTCTCTAAAATGGATTCCAACTACAATGAAAATTCTGAAAAACGAAAGACAAAATATTCCAAATACAAATTGTAAAGAAGTTCAAAGAGATCCAAGAGAAAGTTGAAAACAAGCACAAAGAAATCATAAAAATGATTGAGGATATTACTGAAAAAAATAATAAAGAGATAGATTTTAAAAGAACAGAGCTTCTGGAATTAAAAGATTCATTGAAAGAATTATAAAATTCAGTTGAAAATTCTAATAGTAGAATACACCAAACGAAAAATAACTTCTAAATTTAAAGGCAGTTCTTTGTATTTTCCTAGTTTGTCAAAAAATAAAGAAAAAAGAGTACTTAAAAATAAACAAAGCCTATGAGAAATATGGGATTATGTAAAGCATTCAAAGCTACTAGTCATAGATATTCCTAAGGGAGAAAAAGAATATGTACAGACTGTGGATACAGGTAACCTATTTGAAGGAATAATTGGGGGAAATTCCATGGCATTGCAAGATATTTACACATCCAGATACAAGAGGCTCAGTGAACCCCAGATGAACTACACTAAGGCAAATAGTTAACGAACTACCAAATATCAATATAAAATGCACATTGAAAATAGGAGAAAACATTTACTCAACTGTAAAGGAAAGCCTATTAGACTAACAGCAGATATCTCAGCAGAAACCTCACAAGCTTAAAAACACTGGGGTCCTATTTTCAATATTCTTAAGAAAATAAGAGAAAGAACTGTCAAACACAATTTTTTGTGTCCTGCAAATTAAACTTCATAAATGAAGGAGAAATGAAGTATTTCCCAGAAGAAAACATACCATAAGAAAATTCATAACCGCTATACCAGCCCTATAAGAAATACGAACAGGAGGTCTCAATGTGGAAACAAAAAAACCAATGCTCACTATCACAAAAACACACAAAACCAGAAAATCAGCAGGTTCTATGGAAAAACTTCACAATTTAGAATATAAAGCAACTAGATAACAATTGACATCATAACAAGAACAGAACCTCACATATTAATAGTAACTTTTAACAAATAAAAGTAAACAAACAAACATTTAAATTATCAGAATGGATTAAAAAAGAAGATTCAATAAACAAATAAACATTTAAATTATCAGAATGGATTAAAAAAAGAAGATTCAATCATATGCTGCATACAAAATATTTATTTAACTGGTAGAGACTTGTAAACTCAAGGTAAAGGAGTGGAGAATGATACACCTCACAAATGGAAACCAAAATCAAGCAGGAGTAGCCATACATTTATCAGATAAAAAAACCTCTGAAGCAGCAATTGTAAAAAATAATAAAACACAAAGAAAGTCCCAATATAGTGATAAAGTAAGCAGTTCGAAAAAGAAGAAATAATAATCCTAAAAATACATACATCCAACGGATTGTTAAAACAAATACTATTTATGCTTAGATGTATTCTCGGAACTCAATATATTTGGACAATTGTTGTAGATATTTTCCAGGAAAACTTTTGTGAAGTTTGAGTTTTTACTGTAATATTTGGCATTTCTGACATTTCTGTAATTGTTGATTTCTTGTTATGTTTTCCTATTTTCCTCTCTAGTTATATTGTGAAAATTAAAAGTGTACGCACAATTTCTACCGTTGAGTTTGCAACTAACTTTAGGTCCTAGTACTGAAGGGTTTGGTATTGCTTTATATTTTTAATACCCACTGGGAGTAGGAAGTCCTGAATACAAATATACTAATAGTGGTTGAAAGAAACATTTTAATGTGTTGTTCTTTTGGAGTTAGAAGCTGGTTAGAGCTGGTTCATGTGCTCCGATTCCATCAGATCACAGTTTAGACATCAACAGGAAACAACAGCACATGAGATACATTTCTCATAGGTATGTCTATTTCAAGCAGAAGATCCTAGGTAAGGCTGTTAAGTAAAGTATTAGGATAAGTGAATTATACACTTGATGAGAAACAGAAAGGAAAATGCAAAGTTTTCAACAGAGATATTATTTCTCACATACAAATCAACTGAAAAGGCAAAATAGCTTAAGGCTATTTTATCACAAAAGCGGTATGCTTCTTCAGGAGTTATTTGAACTTCAGGAGATATATAACTCCAAAGTTCATTAGAGAATTTGGACTCAAAGGAAAGGAGAAAAGTGGAATTGTTTCAAGGTTACAGATAACACAGAGTTTATTATACAGCATGTTGAATATTTTATGCAACCTAATTTGGAGAAAATGTTAGCTGTAGCATGTACAAAACATTAATTGTACTTTAAGAGCAATAATCATGTAATTAATTTAATATTCTAAAATACTCTGTTTTAGTATGAAATATTTGGAGTAAAAACATTTTTAGATTTAAAACATCAAAATATTCTTAAATGATTATTTATTGACTAATAAACAAATATTGCCAGTAGCAGGCAACATACAGATTAATGGAGTGACAGTTTCTTAAAAGTTTGAAGAGATTAAGGCTCATGAGCCTTATCTTAGATTGGTTATCTTAGCATTAGCATTATTTGGAAACTTGATAGAAAGACAAATTCTTGGGGCCTCTCCTCAGACTAAATGAATCAGAAACTCTAGAGGTGGTGTCCAGCAATTTGTACTTTATCAAGCCTTTCAAGTAATTTTTATGCATGATAAATCTGGGAAACTATTAATTTACCAATATTATAATTGGCTTAGGTTCACTAGAAAATAAACAACAACCAAAAAAAGCCAGTGCACCACTTATTTTAATTAAAGAACAATACCAGGGTGGCGCCTGTGGCTCATCAAGTAGGGCGCTGGCCCCATATACCGAAGGTGGTGGGTTCAAACCTGGCCTCGGTTGAACTGCAAAACAGAAAAATAGCCGGGCATTGTGGCAGGCGCCTGTAGTCCCAGCGGGAGGTTGAGGCAAGAGAACCGCCTAAGCCCAGGAGTTGGAGGTTGCTGTGAGCTGTGTGACGCCACGGCACTAAAGTGAGGGCAATAAAGTGAGACTCTGCCTCTACAAAAAAAAAAAAAAAAAGAAGAACAAAGAAATTTTTCATATAAGCATGTCTCGTATTTCAAGACAGAGAGTTATAATAAAGTCGTTAGTTATTTATCTGAAATTCAAATGTAACTCTGTCTTAGATTTAACTCAACAACTCTATTTTGAATGGAAAGAAACTTAACTGAAGATAGCTTGGTCTATATAATGCTCTCATTTTAAACAGAGGAATCCTCAGGTTTAAAAAGATAGAGTAAGTGGTCATGTACTACTTTGGTCTATTTTGAGGAATTGTCTATGTACCAAGAAAACATTGACTACTAGCTCAGTGCTCTTTCTGCTACTTCCTATTAATATATTCTATAATCAATGAAGTATTATCTTAATGAGATGCTTAAAAGTATAGTATAGATACGGTGGTTTAAAAAACTGAATTTTCTTCTTCTTTTGTTTTTTTTTTTTTTTTTTGGAAGATGTTGAAACTAGAAACCCAAGGGCATTCTACCTGACTTGAAGATGACTGCCTTCCTACAGTATACTCCTCTCTCAGGGTAAAGAGAAAGAGTGAGCAAGCCGTTTTACATCGTATCATAAGGATTCAGCACTCATGACTTCATCTAAACCTAGCCATTAAGTCCCATCTCCAAATAGCATCAGATTAGGATTAAGGTTTCAATGTATGAATTGTTGAGGGACGCAATTCAGTGCACTGCTAGGGTCATGTTGATATCTAGTAAATGATAAAATAATTATAATGTCTTAAAATAATGTGGTTTGAAATTTGATATAAAGAAAAATATAAAAATACCTAACACGTTGCTTCTCAGCCTTTTGACTAAGATCAAGTGTAGAAATACCTAATACAATACAATATTAGTTAAAGCAATTTGGAATATTTTTGATTTGAATTATTCTCTTCCATGAAGTTCTAAACTGTGCAACATTTAATGAAGCTATGTAATGCAGGATATATATTGGGTCTGATTACAGGGTGTAAATAAAGGTATCAATTAGCAAGTATTCATTTTTAAATTAATAGAGTATTTATTTGAGCTGCTTCAGATTTTCGGAAAGTACGCAGTTCCCATATGCCTCCTTATCCTGTCCCTTAGCACTCCCTATCATCAGCATCTTTTATTATTATCCTACATTTGCTAAATGATGAGCAACTATTGATACATAATTATTTTTATTTATAGTTTTTAGTTTACATTACTTCGGATTGACCCTTCGCATTACATATTCTCTGAGTTTTGAAAAATGTGTAACAGCATGCATCTACCTTTATAGTGTCATACACCATCATTTCACTCACATGTTTTTAATGGAGAGACTTCAGATATAAAAGGAATTACTTGAAAAAGGGAAGAGAAACTTATTTCATTCTTACTCTTACTGAAGGAATTTCTATCCTGGAACATTTGTTATTTCATCGTTTCCTTTTTTCCCTCAGTGCAATCCAAGAGTATAGGTTCTATTGACTTTAGAGGTGAAATTTATAATCTCTCAAATTTCACCTAAAATATCACCAACTAAAATAAAATGAAACACAGAAAATGAGAATTATTAGAAAGGTCCCACACGACATCAGAATCCTCTTTTGTGAGTCTCTTGATAGCCCTAAGTGACACAGAGGAAAAATTTAGACTACCATTCTAATAGCAAAGTAATCTTTTTTATTTGCTATATTCAGGCAGTAGCATCTGGTTGGTTAATTTCAGCTAAATTTCATGTTGTTAATAGCCTGTTCAAAACAGCCAGTTCAAAGATTTCTTTCTGCAGCCGTGTTTGAAATCGGTATTTGTTTTTAGTCCTTTGTGGGGTGCATTAATTGGATCATTTTACACTAATCGAAACTGTTTGCCAAACAGTTACTTTGGCAATTTGGAATGGAATTTCTATTTTTGTCTTGCATGCTGGCTTAGTCTGCATCAGTGTAGATACATGAAAACATCTATATATATATATGCAGTTTCTTCTTCCCACTGCACAACATTTGGGTTCATGGTTAATTGTGCATATCCTACGTGCTTTTGTAGATAATGGGAAATTTTACTTTTTTTTTCATTTTTGTACCTTTCTGGTTCGGTTGGCCAGAAAGCTATTTATATTTCAGGCACTATGTATTCTTTTTTTTCTTTCAAATTTTTATTGGTTATTTAAATTTTAATAGAAAATTCACTTATTTTCTTAAGAAAAACATTATCAAGTAAAACTAATTTGCTTCAAGAGGCAATCAGGATTTTTCAGAGAGTAAGTTCCAACAAATATTTTCCAAGTAAAAATTAGAGTGTAATTTACATTAATAAGAAGAATTATAGCTGAGTTACAAATAACATTCAGTTAAATTATTCACATTCACTAGGAATAAATGAATAGGTATAGAATTAAAATAATAAATTATTAAATTTAATAGGTTAAAAATATTTTAGGGTTGTTTTCATGTGAGTACTTGTGAAGTTTGAAATTCAAGGATATTTGATATGAAGGGGATAATTTAGTATGAATTGTTAAAATGACACTCTCTTAAATCACATTAGTTTTTACTCACTAATATACAGTGAGTGATCTATTAATTTTACACAGCAAACCAAGATAACCTTTTACCAAATTAAGAGAAAGAAGTGTTTGTCTGGAACAAGGATTTGTATGGCATCTTTCCTTTACATTTTGGACTATAATTTTACTTATCACAGGTGCTGTCATTTCTTCTGTGTAATTTTTATCAACATAGATTTTTTTTAAATACAAAAACATTTTCTCAAATAATGTATAACTTTGGTTGGTATAATTGAATTAGTTGTCTTCTCTTGGGAGTATAGAAACATTTAATGGTACACTTCTATATCATTGAGTATTGGGAGTCTAATACAAAAATTAAGCCAATGTGACAATATTCTCATCAAATTTTGCTCTTTTAATTTTTGTTTTCTAAATTCTAGGATGCATTTTGCTTTTCAAACTAAAATTAATTTCCTCTTTACTCTGAAAATGAGTCATTTCTCAGTCATTTTTAGAATAGAAGAAATCAGACATTTTCCTTTTCCTTGTCCACTGTCAAAGTAGTAAACATTTTCGTAAGCATATACAAAAGAAATTCCCTTGAGAAGCAAGGAAACCTAAACCTAGGGTGGTTTCTAAGGCATTTATTTAAGTGAGTTATTAAGCAAAGTATAAAAAGTTAGTTGGAATTTTATTTTCCTACTAGTCTACTGAAGAGGTATATGGGTCAGTTCAGGACTAAAAGGTATACAGCTTGAAAGCAGAAATAATAATTGTTGGACATAATTAAAACATTCTCTATGCTCAAAAAAAATGCAAGGAGTCTTGATATGTATGACTCTGTACTATCTTTTACCAGAGAATACAACGTGTTGCAAAATAGAACGGAAAAGCAAAAAACACTGGGAATGTCACCACAAATAATGTCAGATAAATAAAATATGCAAGTGTAAAAATTTTGAATAAACAACAAATTGGAAAGAGAAAAAAATTAATGTGAACCATTTAAACTATATAATAATTTAAGCTTAAGGCAATATTTCAAATTTGTGAATGCTTTAAGTCAGTAGAAATATAGCCAAAAGAAATCAAAAGCATATATTGATATCAAATGTGTATGAAAGAGAAAAGAGCAATAATTTTAGTCAAGAACCAGGTCTTCCTTGGGATGAAATACCAAATAATGAGAGGGATCCAAATTCTGGTGGATTAAAAAATTAAGGAACTAACTGTGAAGAAAAGTGAAAAGTGATTCTAGCCACTACCTTGCTGCCTGGGACAAATATGGTAGTGTGTAGTTTTAATTCTTTTCACTGGCATGGAAATTTTTAATAAGTTGATTCATGTCTGTGCCCTTGACCCTGGGATACACAGCATTTTAGCATTAAAAACAGATATGATACAGTAATACATTTTTAATAATGATACTCAAGAAGGGCACAAATACACTGTTATTAATGCTAATTGTTACAAATTAGAACAATGGTCAAAATACAACAAAATTGTATTTTACTAAAAGAAGCAAAAATTTCACTGCTTGAAGGCTGGGCACGGTGGCTCACACCTCTAATCCTAAGTACTCTGGAAGACTGAGACTGGTGGATTGCCTGAGCTCAGGAGTTCCAGACCAACCTGAGCTAGAGTGTGACCACGTCTCTACTAAAAATAGAAAATTAGCTAGGGACTGTGGAGTGCACCTATAGTCCCAGCTAATCAGGAGGCTGAGGCAGGGTGACTGTCCTGAGCTCAAGAGTTTGAGGTTGCTCTGAGCTATAATACCATGGCACTTTACCCAGGGTGACAAAGTGAAACTCTGTCTCAAAAAAAAAAAAAAAAAATTAACTACTTGGAGAGAAAGGAAAGCTAGTTGAACATATATAGCAGCTATATGGAAAAGATGCACAAAACTTTTATGAAATCATAAATTTTTGTAGTGTGTGGTGAAATATAAACACTAAATAAGCTAATTTAATATTTGTTGACAGTTACATACAGAATAGAGGCAGAATTTAGAATTCTGCCTTCTTAACGTGCCATGAAACCTTATTGGAAGAATTATTTTAAGTTTCTGACAGATCACTTTTAAAAAATCATCTCAGGAATCCAGCTTCATTTACTTAGTAACAAGAGTGGCAGTGCAACTTAAAGTAATACCCTGTTAATAAAATGTTAGACTCAAAATAATATCTGAGGAAGGGAAACCATTACAGCAATATTCAAATGCGTATGGAGAGATTATCAAATGAAATGATTACATGTATTTTTCTTTTTAACAAAGGCAAAAAACAGGAACAGTAAATACAAGCTATAGAAAGAACTTTCAACTTAATGTCAAAAATGGGTCTCTAATACAATTGCATAAAGGGGGAAGTTGTTAGTCAAGTGTTGTGTGTTCAAGTGTAGTCAAAGGTTTGGAAAATGATTCTACTGGCACACAGAAAAGACAGAGGATGAGGGGAGAAGATAATCCGTGTTTTTACTTCTAGCTCTAAAATTTCATGATTTTGTGCTAACTTGATAAATGATACCAGAGGTGTTTGAGAGACTCAGCTCAGGATCATAAATAAAGGAGTTACCCCCTGGGAAAAGATGGCAGAAAATGAAAGACTTCACAACCAAAAAATTAACTTATGTCTAAGCATATCAACAATGAACCATTAACATTTTTGATAAGCAATTTTTTTCATACTGAATAAAAATTTTAACAGATTTAAAGTACCTATTCTGAAAACACATCCACTATAATATTTGATAAGTCTACCCAGCAGATAAAACCACAGTTCTTTCTATTCCATATTTTCTTGGGGTTTTTTTCTTGTTTGTTTGTTTTTTTCCCTTAGTTGCTGATGATATCTGAGGGTCTTACCATTTCCAATGTTTTATGCCTCTGGGATCCATTGTATATGTAGGGTGTAATGATGAACTTGATGAACTTAATAGACTTCATAAAGAAAAGCATTCTGCTCAAACAGTATTCAAGACTTCCTTGTCCACTCCTGTTACTAGTGATTCAACAAAACAACTAATTTAACATTTTGACTTTTTCCATTTCAAGCAAATATTTTAACATCATATAGGTAAAGTTTTAATCCCTTTGAATTAGTTTTCTTATCTTTAAATTGAAGTTACCTATATGTCTTTTGGAAAGATTCTAAGAACTCAAAATACCTAGTATTGAACTAGTTTTCAGCAAGGAAGTATATTGAAGAGACTATTAATAATTTTTTTTTATTAATCTTTACGCTGCCTGTAAGGAATAGACCCTTGATATGCAGGTAAAAGAGGATTATACACCCAAGAAATGAAGCAGAGTGTTTCAATATAGCTTGTAGAATCATAAAAAGAGTTTCTTTCTTGATAAGGTTTACTGTTTGCTAAGAGTTGATTTTGTTAGAAATAATCTCAGAAACAGATTTAATAATTATCTTTTTGACTTTTATAAGCTAGTTATCACTATAAGTCTATTAAATAAAGTCACAATGAATTAGCACCAACTGCAAATAACAATATTCAAATGATTATTGGACTAATAATACACAACTAACTCTCTTGAGATGATTATTTTAAATGTATGTATGTTATGAATATTTACTAAAATAGTATATTTATTCACATACCCTATTAAATATAATTTCAATAAAAAATTTACTGTTTAGGTATTTGTAACAGTCTTTTGATGAAAATTTTTCATATATATATTTATTAACATTTTTTCTATTTAACATAAATAAGGTGTGAGGTATCTTTACAAATTTGAGAGCAGCATAGAAGGTGGATTTACCCTAAGGGTGCTTAATAACTTTTGAGAGATAAATTTGAACTCTGAAATGTTTAGAACCAAGAAATTGGCCACATTCACAGAGCCTGACCTACACATTGCTAAGGGTTAAGGTTTAACATTATGCATGAAGCAGCAATGTCTTTCTAAAGACATCAATTTTCTTTTAATAAAGTAAATTGATAGAAAAATATGGAAGAACAGTATTTTAGCAAATAAACACTGAATCACTTTATTCTTCCATTTGATATTTGTAAACAGTACTGTGAGGTATTTATATTCAAATTAAAAATTTGGAAATCATTTTGAAGTAGTTTATTTCTAAAAATGCACATCGGTGATAAAGACCAAAGTATTCTTGATTCCAGAAATTGTGTTCCTTCTCCTTATGTGTAAGTCCCGGGTTTTTGTTTTTTTCTTGTAAGCAACCATGCAGGGAAGCTAGGCACTTACTTTTTGGTGGACGATTCCAAGCCTGCAGTTATGGGTAGCGATGATGGTCCCTGCGACATTTTTGTCTGTTTCATTCTATTTCTTAGTAATTTTTTTCACCTTCATCATTAGTTTAGTTTTTCCCTTTCTCCTTCCCTCTCTCCTTCCTTCCTTCTTGTTTTCCCTCCTTCCCTCTCTCCTTTCTCTCTTTCTTTCTCTTTCCCCTTATCTCTTCTCTCTCTCTCCTCCCCTTTCTTTTTTGTTCTTTCTTTTTTTCACATCTTATGGTGTGAAAGCCTTCTTTGAATAGATTGCCTGGCTCTTGATCTTGATAGAAAAAAGAAACAAACTAAATTGCCTGAATTTTGGTTTACCAGGCATGTCCTGTATCATCCTAATCTGAGGTTCCTCCATAATTATCACATGAAATATGAAAACAATATTCTACAGTAGAATAAAATAGGAAACAAGTATTCTGTAAAAATTATCAAAAAAACCTAAAAAAGATATTAAACATTTCATTGAAAATACTTGTTAACTGCACGAGTCTCTTTGTGGAGTCTTTTAGGTTTTCTAATACAAGATCATATCAGTGAAAAGTGATAGGTAGACATCTTCCTTCTTGATTTAGGTACCTTTTATTTTTATCTTTTGGTTGATGGCTCTGCCTACAACTTCTATCAGTGTGTTGAATAGAAGTCGTGAAGGGGACATCCTTGCTCTGCTCCATTTCTTAGTGGCAATGCTTTTCCTTTTCACCATTCAGTATGATGCTGTCTATGGCTATGTTGGATTTTACTTTGTAATTTTGAGATATGTTCCTTATTTACGCCTATCTCTTGCTACTTACAAAATTAATTAAATGTTGATAAAGTACTTAAATATAATGCATGAAATCACAAGAATTCTAGAAGAAAATACAGAAAAAAACAGTAAACATCAGTCCAGGGAAAGAATTAGTGACCAAAACTGCAATGCCAGTTATAGCAGCAACAAAAATAAGTAATAGGATTTGATTAAATTTAAGATCTGCTGCACAGCTAAGGAGACAAACACACTCTATGCAAATAGACCATCTGTAAAATGGGAGAAAATATTCTCACTGTATACTTCTAATAAAGTGTTAATATATAGATTCTATGAAGAACTCAAATCAGAAAGGACAAATCTATCAATCACATGTAAAAGTGGGGAAAAGACAAAAACAGAAGCTTTATGAGAGAAGATAGACAAATGGCCAACAAGCGTGAAAAAATGCTTAATATCAAGAATCACCAGGGAAATCCAATTTACGACCACAGGGATATAACACCTTATTCCTGTTAAACTGATTTATATTAAAAAGTTCAAAACAATAGATTCTGACATGGATGCAGAGAGAAAAGAGCACTTATAAAATGTTGATGGGACTGTAAATTAGTACACATCTTATGGAAAAAAGTAGGAAAATTTCTTAAATAACTAAAAGTAGACCTACCAATTGATCCAGCAGTCCCTCTCCTGAGTATCTACCCAAAGGAAAATAAGTCATTTTCGCAAAAAGAGACCTTCACTCAAATGTGTATTGCAGCACAATTCACAATTACAAAGATGTGGAAGCAACCCCAGCGCCTGTCATATGTACACCTTAGAGAACTACTCAGCCATAAAAAATGATGCAATGATGCATTTTTCAGAAATTTGAAAGAAACTGAGGACCATCATCCTAAGCAAAGTATGCTAAGAATGGAAAAACAAACACTACATGTGCTCTCTAACAATTAGAACTAACCAATGAGCACACACGTACACTGAGGGAAGTAAATGTCATTGGAAATTTTGCAAGAGAGAGGGAGAAGGGGGGGAAGGGCCAAAACCTACCTAACAGGTGATGGGCACGTTTATAGCTCTCACTCAAGCCATGTATCAGAAACACCTGTACTCTCTTAATATCTTTAAATTAAAAAAAGATATCATATAAAAAACTTAATAGTGCGAAATTTTTGCCACATCCTCAGAGTACATACATCCATAATTAAAGCTGATTTCACCAGATTTCTAATTTTATGTTAGAATACAAATATTTTTACAGCACTAATTTTTGCTGTCAGAATTGCTCTATAATTCCATTTTTACGAGTTATACTAGAGATGTCTTTCTGTATATTCTGCCATCATCCCAAGGTCTATATTCAGAAAATCTAACCTGTTTCTTCAACACATCTGGCGTGCTACTGTCAGACTAATTGTCAATCATCACAAGACAAGACTATGCACAGTATCAAGATTGTCTTTGGAGAAAGTATGAAGTGCTTAGCCAATCTTTCAATGCTATTATGATCTGAGCCTATATTATAACAGCGTTCTTTAAATGTATAGTCCAATGGGAAAAAGAAGACCAGCTTCTATTGACTACCTACCATTTAAAATTGCACCCTTATAAACTTTATTTTTAATTAACTTAATATTCCCAATGCCACATTGAAGCAAGTGTAAAATCATGATTTATATATGTATTAGAAAATAAATTGAGGTCTTCTGCTGTTGTTGTTTTGCTTACCAATTCTTTTCTCTAAATAGCACCATAGCCTTCTTTATCTTTCTACAAATCTGCTTATGGCCAAGATGCTATTAAATTCTTATAAATATTCAAATTGCCTCTTTACTTCAAAGTTCAGCTTATATCCCATTTATTCTATAAGAATTAATAATGCAATAGAAAATTATCTGAAATAAGATTGCCTTTAGAATCAAAACAATAGATTGTATAAATAAAATGATTGCATGAAAACTGTTTGTTTTGCTAATTATTAAATTCTCATATCTGGCACATACATGCCTCTTGCAGGAAGGAGAAATAATACATATGTATTGGTGTATGTATTATAGTTTTTATATCATCCCAGAGTTTTCATTGCTGTTAATAATTTTCTTGACTATGTAATGTTTTTTGTTTTATATGTCTACATATCGTAGAATTAGATCTTCAGCAAATCCTATGAAAGACATAGGCAATTTTTAAAAAACATTTTGTTTCTATTTTTGGTTTGTTTTGGTATTTGTGGAAAAGAGCAATGCCTTTTGGTTCAGAACTTGGAGGAAAGACTAATTAAGGCAAGACAGATACAATTCCTTTGTCTATTTTGGAATACAGAGGACTACCATATTATTGGTTTGAGCTTCAATTTTATGTTAGAATTTCTCATTAATTGAACATATTTATAGTGTAAACGTATTTCTGCGATAAGAACATTTTGGTTAGTGAACAGGCATATATCAAGTTTGGATGTTCCCTATAAATTTTTCACGCAAGTACATAATAATCAGGTTAAAGAATCTTTGTAAAAAAATAAAAATAATGAATTTTTATATGAACAGGCTGGAGTTCTATAATGTTTTTTATTTCTCATAAAATAATCTTGCCACAATTCTATACAAACATAGTTTATTTTATTTTACATTAACTCTATACCAAATTTCATACCCATTTTATTATCTTTTTAAGTTTACCCCCTACAAGTTACTTTGTTTATATTTCTCAGAAATTTCATTTCTAAATGCCAAGAGATTCTTTAATTTTCTAGGAATCGTTACGTTAGGAAAATTAAAAAATCATATCGAGCCAGTAAAATAGAGTGGTGAAAACCATGAGTTTTGCATTCAAGTCCAAGAGATTCGAGGTGTGATTTCACAATATGTCAACAATGTAGTCATAGCCAACTTAATTAACCTTGCTGAATAACAATTTCGGTAGAACTCTTTAATAATTAATGCCTTTCTGTTAAAGAGAAAAGCTGAATATGGAAATTAAAGGCCTATTGTAGTGATTAAAAGATGCTGTTAGTTTAAAACAGTGACTAGCACCTAATTAGTGTTATTAATAATATACACTGTATCTTATTTGCTATACATGTATAATACCTTTAGAAGAAAATCTTTCAATATAAACAAATTTAAAGCTATTCCATTATTTTCAGCTTTGCATATTTGTTGCTAACCATTTAGAATATTAAATTACCATTGATAAAAAAGTCAAAATAGTTTTACATTTATATTTATAACTGCAAATTCTTTAGAGCATTACTATTACAGTGACTCCTAAAATACATTCAAAAAATATTTCTTAAATGTGTATTTATTATATTTTTTAGCTTCTAACTAATAGTTCAGGGAAACACATATCAAGTAAAAGAAAAACATAGTTGGGAAACTAAGTTCAAGTATTCATCCATTGGTTTGGAAAAATATTTTTAAGATGTATCAAATGATAACACATATCAAGTGTTACAAAAATATAGTGGGAACATATAAACCTATATTCTGAAATTGATTTTACTGAAAGTAGTTTAGGGATATATCAGTTTCTTAAAATAATATTCAACTTTAAAGAAAGCATACAAACACAAAAAAGTTTGTTCAAAATAATCAATTTTGTGGGATTTAATATTTCTTTTGCAAAAATTTAAAATACACAGATGGTCAAAGTACACATGATCTTTGGAAAGTCTTGCTCCCTAATGCCTCTGGGTGTGCCGTGCTTTGTTTGTCAAAATGGTGTCAAGTCTGTTAGAACAGTCTGGCCAGTTTTGACAGAATTTCTTCCTAAATTAAAGATAGAAAGCGGAAGTTTTTAGTTTAGTGGGAGAAACTTGAGTGCTATCATCAGCTCTCAGTGAGAAAGTTATTTCTCACTGCATAATTTCTTCTTTTTTTTCTTAAAGAATGAAATTATTCTCAGTGTTTCATTAAAAACCTTAACCATTCATTTCATTTAGCTTTTAAAAAGCTGTATCATACCCATGTAGTGAAAATAATGTGATTAAATTAATATTTCATTAGACATAGGTTTGACATCACAGGAAAGTTGATTTGAATTCTGCTTCTTCCACTTATTGGTATGAATGCATTATTCTTAAAAAAAGTTTTTAATGAAACAAATAATGTTTTATTTGTATCAATATTTCATAACACAACTACCAAGTATTTATCAAGGTGCTTAACAAGTACTTAGATTGAGTCAAAATTTATACAAGTTGCTGTTCTTGTAGTTGTCATGATGGTTAGGCTAAGGTCTTGAGCCCGAATCCTATTTACCATATTTAGTTCACAAAGAACTGATGATCAAGAGGAAATTACACTGACAAAAACTACTGTTCAGTTAAACTGGCACTTATTGAATACCTACTGTTCACACCCAATGTTTGGCATTGTATACCAATGATTGCATCGTCTTAAATGATCATCAACGTGGCCACCATTTGAGAGAGAGGGAACCATATATCCTAACAGAATCAATGTTCAATTTTTTACTTGTAGGAGATCACCCACCGTTTAAACCTAGGCCTGTCTGTGTCCACAGCCCATGATTATGCCCATAAGAAAGGGTGCCTCTGACCTTTCCTTTTAGAGTTTATGTGTGGAAGAGGACAGATAATAAACACACCATAAATGATATTAGTAATATTTTTTAGACAGCAAGAGGCAGGTGAGAATGACAAAGAAAAAAAGGAGCAAGGTACAGATTGTCAATAGGCGGTAATCACCATAAACTTCTGAATGATTTCTCATTATGATCTCAGAGCAAACCCAAGAGTAAAAATCAAGACACTTGCAAAATAGAACCTGCACTATACACAGAACTTGTCAAGTCAAGGGACATATTTCCATTGAGAGGAGAGAAGATGAAAGAGAAGTGAGAAAAGTAGAGTGGCAACAAGAATTAGAGAGAGCTGCCTTTGAAATGTCCAGAAAACCAATGGCAACCTTTCTCTCTTTTACTTTATACCGTGCTTAAAAACCCATTTGTGACATTGCTTCATATAGGAAGAAAAGGTTGAATTTTTTAGACAGAGATTTTTAGGTAACCTATCTCGAAGACTGACACACGATTTTGTATTCTTCTATAAATCATATGTTGATTTGCAGATATTTCTTTCCTTTTCCCAGTGGCTTCACTAAAAATTTTATTTGAACATCTCATATTAGATTTATACATAAGGTAAAGAAATACCAATATTTCTTTCTGTTAAAAAATAAATTTTCAACACTTTTTTTTTTAACAAAGGAAAGTTCAGGGGCGGCACCTGTGGCTCAGTGAGTAGGGTGCCAGCCCCATATGCCGTGGGTGGTGGGTTCAAACCCGGCCCCGGCCAAACTGCAACAAAAAAAATAGCCGGATATTGAGGCGGGCGTCTGTAGTCCCAGCTACTTGGGAGGCTGAGGCAAGAGAATCGCCTGAGCTCAAGAGCTGGAGGTTGCTGTGAGCTGTAACGCCAAGGCACTCTACCAAGGGTGACAAAGTGAGACTCTGTCGCTAACAAAAAGAAAAAAAATCAAAAACAAAGGAAAGTTCAAAATAGGATGAACTAAATTGAAAGATCGTATATATAAGAAAGTGATCACAGATGAAAGGAAATAGGTAAAGGAAAGACAAAGTATATTTTAGGACTTTTAATCAGATAATCCTATCATTAAAGAATAATTTTGCCTGAATTCTTCTGTGTGTGTGTTTTCTAGTAAAAATTATATCATTAAAACTTTTACATCAGTTTAAAGTTTTTTATTGTAATACTTATTACCTTGTCAATTCTTACACATAAGAAATGTCCTAAAAGACTCATTCTCCTTCATAGTGCAAAAGGATCACATAAGGACCAAGGTAGTAATGCATAGTGCAAAAAATGCATCTGTGCAGTCAAGAGCAGTTATTAATTTGCTCCAGTTGGTGTGTATGGTAGAACGCCTTGCATAGGCAGGCTATTCAAGGACACAGAGAAAGGAATCACTCAGCCTAAGGGAGTATAACAGCAAAATATATTTTAAACATGTGTTCTTAAATACAATGTGATATCACTTTCACACGTTGATATTTGGAAAGAATAAAAATGAAAATTATAAAAAAGTAAATTTTTTGCTTTTTAAGTTTTCTCTAGAAGTTTTTTTTTTTTTTTTTTGCTGGGGCCAGGTTTGAACCCACCACCCTGGGTATAAGGGGCTGGTGCCCTACTCCTTGAGCCACAGGCACCAACCTTCTCTAGATCTTTTAAGAGAAAGAGTAGCAATGAGAGAAAGTTCCCACCTTTTCAACTTGTTTCTCTTTATGCTTACAGGAACAATCACTGTAATCACTGGGAAATATGTATTGCTGCTACCTAAGGTGGTATTCTTACACTTAAACATG
Organism: Perodicticus potto; assembly: GCA_963574655.1. Classification (NCBI taxonomy): domain Eukaryota; kingdom Metazoa; phylum Chordata; class Mammalia; order Primates; family Lorisidae; genus Perodicticus; species Perodicticus potto. The sequence goes on from CAUYRH010029524.1 coordinate 17,885, forward strand.
CTGGAATTTTTACATGCCATTAGGTTTTTAATCCTTGAATAATTAAAATAGTCATTGCCATTTTTTGACATTTGAATGTCTATTTAAAACTCGTAGAATTGTCAGTTTTGAGTTGTTTAAAAAGGAATCTTCCCCGATATAGGAATTATTCCACCCATGATAGGCTTTATTTTATTCTAATTTGAATATAGGGAAACCTTTTTTTATGCCATAGACTGTTTTCAAGTAAAGTTATATTTTTAATACAACATGTTTGGGAAGCATTACACTTTTACAGCAATCGAATAGTGAATCATACCTAAATCTGTATCTAAATCATGCCAATTTTACAGCCTCTCATTCTCTTTTCGCGTTTTGTCTTATTTTGTTTTCAAGTATTCACAGTGAAATTTTATGCAAAATGTTCAGAGATGCTACAATATTGTTCTGTATGTGTACAACTTTCATTCAAGCCATGTTAGTCAACTCTAGATAGTACACCACTAAAGAGGGCCTCACCCTCTCTAAGTGAGATAATGGAGACATCGTCCGTAAACATCGAAAAATTATCTAAACTTCACAAAATACTCTCTATAAAAATGTATGTTTTGCTATGCATTACTAAGCATTCTTAATTATTCCATACCAGCTCCTATAAAGTTAATAAGCATGAAAATTCTCCTATTATATGTAAGAAAAAACCTGCCAATATGTGTTAAGAGAACCTGATTATAAAAAAATAGTCAAAGCCTATTTTATTAACATTCGAAAACCATCCAGGGTCATTTAAAATTAACTGAAATAAATCTTTTCTTCAAAGACTCAGATCTAATAAAATGTGGTTATATTAATTATAAATTGTAATAAGCTTTTATCATTTAAAATAGATCACTTTTAAAATTTGCTTTGAAGCAACCAAACTAGCTCCTTTTTTTTTTTTTGTTAGAGACAGTCTCATTTTGTCGCCCTCAGTAGAGTACTCTGGCGTCACAGTTCACGGCAACCTCCAGCTCTTAGGCTTGTGATTCACTTGCCTCAGCCTCCCGAGTAGCGCGGACTACAGCTGCCCACCACAACGCCCAGCTACTTTTTTGTTGCAGTTTGGCTGGGCAGGGTTCGAACCTGCCACCCTCATTACATGGGGGTGGCACCCTACTCACTGAGTCACAGGTGCTGTGTACAAACAAACTTCTATATAAGCAGAAGTTTATGTATTCTAGCTTTGGGGGCATTGCCAATATGTTCTTAATGAGATGCAATTTCTAAATTTCTAAATATGGGTCTAAACATAAATAATGTTGAATTTTTACATAAAGGGTAGGCACATCAAGTGAAAAATTAAAATTTAAATGAATGTTTCATTCTGTGGCAAATAGTTTGATTTGCGATGAGCAGGAACATCCTCCAAACTTGGTTTAGGTAAGAGAATTTATATCTTAGTAGAATGCGTTATCTGAGACACAACAAGATAAAAGTAATTTATTAATTTTATTTTAATAGGAAGACATTTTTTAAAAGCTGACAACTGACACATAGTTAAAATAATTTGGGGTACATATTCAAAACAGTAAAACCAGTATCTAGAAAGGATATTTGCACTGCCATATTCATTGGAGCATTATATACAGTAGCCAAGACGTGGAAACTGCTTAAATGTCCTACAATAGATGAATGGATAAGGAAAATATGATATATCAATAGATCTATACCTAGCTATATAATGAAATGTTCAGGTTCAAAATAAAAGAAAACTCTTAACATTTGTGTCAATGTGTATGAACCTGAAGGGCATTAAGGTAAGTGAAATAGGCCAGGCATCAACTATAAATGCTGCATGTTCTCATTTATATGTGGAATCTAAAATAATAATAATAATAATGATGATAATAGTAAGTTGAATTTGGATTTATGGTAACAGACAATAGAATAATGGCAGTTACCAGGGGCTGGCAGCTTGGGGCAATATTGATCAAAGAGTACTAACTTTCACGTGTACGTGAATAAGTTTTAGAGACCTAGTGTATGATATGATGAGTATAGTTAGCAATGTATTGTCTACTTGGAATTTTTACAAGAGTAGATCTCAAGTGTTCTTAACACGCACACACAAAATGGTAACTATACAAAGTGAAGAATTTATACTAGCTTGATTTTGTCAGTCATTTTATAATGTATACATATGCCCAAATATCACATTATATGCTTTAAATATATACAATGTTAATTTGCCAATAATAACCACAATAAAGCTGGAAAAATCCTTTTCAGCTTACATAGTAAAGCTTTTAAAATACTGTAAGACAATGATCTGAGGAAAATAGGAAATGTAATTTCAAACAAGGAAGAAATGTGGAAAATACTTTGAAAAATATGAACATAACAGAGTTAGACAGAACTTTGGAAGTATAAATTAGTGGGAAAGGCAATCGTAAGAAAGGGTGATAGGTATTGATGCCCTCTAAAACCTCCATATATACTCTATAATTTTCTTCCTGAGGAGTCCCTCAAGCTTACCTGATTCCCTCTGGACAGTAAATTCTCTGTGATATTGTTTTTTCTGTTGTTCTTGAGGGCTTTCCCGTGAAAAAGAGGCTTGGAAGCAGAAAACATCTGTTAGCAACATCATACCTGGAGCCAGAAAAGGTGAGGCTTGGGGAATTGAGAGGGAAAGCAGAATCCAGCAGGGACAAGAACGAGAGATACGAACAGCCTCTTCCCAGTTTCCTTCCCATTTTAAAGAATCAAGAGGAAAAGAGAGATTTTGTAATTGGATATAGTGAGGAAACTTTACAAAGTCCGTGTATTACCTGGAGGTACACTACTATGATTTTACCCTAGTTTGAGAGGTTCTTTCAACTTGTTAACAATGTAGGAAAGATGTTGAAGAGTTGATCACAGGAGGAAAGGAGGAAAGTCAGCATGACTGAGACTGAAGCTGTTACCGATCATTCTATTGCTGCAGATGTTATGGGGATTATGTATATTCTGTTACAGGCAGTGGAATTTGGCTATTTTTAAAGATCAAACACAGCACAATGCTTTCAGATTTGGCTTTGAGAAGGGCTTTATTTCTAAGGTGCATGCTTTTGGCCGGGCAGGAAAAAATATAAGACTAAAGTCTGAAGCCATATTTGTATCTGCTATAGTTTTTAAACAAAGCTATGTAAAATACTTTCTGAAACTCGACATTGCATTAACTCAGGAAAGAATTGAGCAGTTTTTGAACATACAAGGAATTCCACCAGATTGAAATGCTTTTAGCAGCTGTTGTACAAATCTTATAAACATAAATGTTACAAAGCCAAAATAATTTTTGAAGTTTCTCACAGAACATAAAATGGCCAAGTTCTAAAGAAATAGTTTTATTATAATCCCACTCAGGTCAGGTCAAGGTCAGACACAAATGAATGCAATTATCTTTTTTTTTTTACATGTGATTTTAGTATATACTTTCTTTTATACCTCTCTGTCTTTCCCCTTTGTCAGATTTGTCCTTGTAGGAGGTCTATGGTCAAGCAATTAATTTTTAGTGTTAGCATTTTCACAAAGGTGTGAAATGCTTTCCTTTGTTCCTTCTGATCTCTGAATGCTCACCTTGCATTAAGAACCTGCCCTATTTATTTGGAGTCAATAACGTAACTCCATGTGTTGTGAGCACTAGAATATTACCTTTGTGCACTAATTAATTGAATATGGTAATGAGGGCATGACTACAAAGTCAAAGTAGGAAAAAATGAGAAACAGGCAATTTATTTACCAGTGCAGAAACAGTGAAAGCAGGTTTTGCTCTTCCTAAAAGAATACTTTTTAAAAGTTAAATTTGCATGTTAGTTTAAGTTCAAATTGGAATAGATATCAGTAGAAGAGACCCAATTTTTAAATAGAGATAGTAATATTGCATTAAACCTCTTACATGAAGCTAAATAACATGGCTGTTATAGTAATTCCTCCCCTAAGTTACTGTTAACCTGCTTCATTTTTCTACCTTATGTGTTATAAGCCGTAAATTTGTTTCTTGAATACCGCATGTTTTATATCCAAGTCTTGATAGCATATACTAAAGTACAGAGTGTTTCTTGGGAACTTCTACTGAATTAAGAACAAAAATAAAATTCATGCAGTACTAGAAAAGTGTTGTAATAATTGCAGAATGATTTTAGCCGGCAAATGCATTTTCTCAAATGCATTTTAAAAAAATTTTTCATGAAATTAGTTTTGTCCACTTCACCAAAAAGGTCTCTGCTCACCCTACTCTACTCACAAAAATAAAATCAGTAACTTTTTAACTAAAAATAAGTAAATAAAATTACTTTTACTTTTATTGGAGGCTATATAATTTCCCTCATATGTTAGGATATTTCCAATGTAATGTTTAAATAGACAGATAACTACATCAAGAAAATGTACATTATTAGTTTCTTTGTACAAAGTCAATTAAAAAAAGGAAGATTAGAATTTAGTGGAGTTGGAGTTTCCTACCAGGACAGCTAAAAACTTGCTATCTATTTCAAAAATGTGGTGTTGGAGGGTAGCTACCATCCTTTTCCCCAAAATGTCACTTCGATTGTGATTGAAGTGAGAACATCACATCAATTAGATAAGGATGAAGCACAGCATATTATCCACTCTTATTAAATATAATACTGGTGGATTATTGTTATCAATATAGTTGGCTAAAATTTTTATGCTATTTTTTAGAGTTGTGTATATGTTTTATAATTCTGTATAGCAATATTCTTTCACCTGGATATAACAGCTTCCAATCTAAGAAAGAGACAAAGTGAAGAAATTTAGAATTAAATTCAGACTTCATGTCCTGGTAATGATTGCTTAGATCAGAATTTGGGAATTAATTACATGTAGAAATATTCCTATAAGAAATATGTATTATTTGGTGTTCTCACCAGAAATATCCATTATATAATAACAAGTCTACATATTTATTTTTATTCATCCCCTTTACAATTCTACACCATTGTTTTCATTTGTTTTACTTCCCTAATTAAAGATAGTGTGGAAAGTAATTCTTTGTGTATTTAGGTATCTTTGAGTACCTTGATTGATGTGATGCATTTTCTCTATTTCTTCACTTATTTTTCCTTCCACTATGGGCCACCTGAAATTCCTTTCTCTTTCCAGATCAAACTTTGTATCTTTCCAATTTCAATGTTAAGATTTAAAATGTAGGTGGCAATTACTATGGCAAAACCTTTCTATTACATGAACAGACTGGGTAATTCTTCCCTTCTTGTCACTAAAAATGATCTTTGCTATTCAAAAGAAAGAACCCAAGAATATTTTCTTTATATACTTTTCCATTTAGTTGAATATACCTAAACTGAATTTTCAGAAACAATTCATAGAAGATTAATATTTTAGGGTAAGCTTAGCCCAACACAGTAACTTGAAGCTTCTCCTTATAATGTTGTTATAATGTTGTTGAAGTGTGGTACATCAAGGTAGTTGCTAAAATAATCGAATGAAACAAGTACTAGTTTAGCAAGAAAGAGAGTTTATTAACAATCTGTATAGCAGGCCAGACCCTGTCCTAGTGACCGCAGGCCTTAACCTCTTTCCCAGAAGAGCCGAACTGTAGGATCTTAATCAGCCCCATTGACATACTAGCCCAGGTCATCCTGATTGCCCTCTGCCCTGCTGATATCTAGCTAACTGCCTAACAAAGTGGTGATTCATAAAATGTACATATAAAGTATCTGGGGATCCTGTTAAACATGCAGAATCTTGGATCCACCTCCACATCCATTGAAGCAGAAGTTCTGGGAGGAAATTTTATGCAGATAAATATGGATCTTGTTCTGGCAAAGACTTAGCTAGCTCAATGAAACTAGCTAGCCTCATAAAACTGCAGATTTACATGCCTTCTGTGTTCTTGAAACACATCTTAAAATTCACAGAGGGCAACAAAATTAGCCAGTTTTCTTTTCTATAAAAAGGGAATTAACATTTGTCAAAAAGCTAGAAATTGGAAGACTGGGATTCAAATGCAGATCTGTCTGGCTCCTAAATCTGTGCACTTTCTGCAACAATATGGACATTGATTCTAGTTTAAGAGTTTCCTGCAAGAATATATGAATTACTTGGATATATTATGTTGTATAATCATATATCGAGAAATAAAGCACAAAATCTGGAGTCAGATTTTTCCTACATTTAAGCTGTGGCTCTCTTACTAATGTCGATTTGTCATATGGAAAATAATGACAATCGAAATCTTACCTTTATACTCGCCAAACACCTTTACCCATTACAATTCAACTTTCCTTATATTGTCCTTTTCTCTAATTAATTATTTTACAATTTCTTAATCAAAAATTTTCAAAATTTCTTTTCAAAAATCATTTTAACACATTGAGACCAGTTTGAATTTTGCATACCTTTATTCTTGATCTTTGATGTATCTCTATGACATTCTGCTTCAAAAAAAATAAACAAATAAATGTAAGTAAAAATATTTAGTAGCTCTTTTTAAATTTTATTTTGAAATACTTCTATATTTCATAAAAGTTACAAAAGGAAAAATTTTGTTGCAAAAGTTACAAAAGGAAAACTTTCCATATGCCCTTTATCTGCATTTCACAAATATTACCAGTTTATTACTTTGTTTTGAACATTCTCTCGTTCTCCCACTCTCACTCTCTCTCCCCAAATATGGTCTATAATGAGTAACATATTGCCTTGCAGTCATAGTGTAATTATCAAAATCATAAGCTTGCCGTTATTAGAATATCTAATGTACAAAAGTCTAATTTCATCAGTTGTTCTGCAGAATCTGGGTATAAAAAAACTAATTTACCAGGAACCAATCATGAATCAAATATAAATTAATCATGCCTTTTTAGTTTCCCAAACTTAGACAAACTTTTTGCCTTTTATTTCAGAAATAGGATGTCCTTTGATGCTTTGGGGCAGTGTGTCACGCTGTCTCAGGGCATGAAACCCAGGATGGGCTGCTTTCTGAAGCGCTTCAGAGGCAGTGTAAGCAGGGCACATAACACCTGCACAGCTGAGGCTCCATCTGCCCCATGCAGTTTTTCTGAACCTTGACGGGTTGGCTTGTGATAAATCCTAGTCTTCCATTGTCCCTGGTTGCCTATCTATAAGTAATAAACTGGCCTTGTGCAATATTGTGCACAGGTGTTCTGGCTCACCTGACTCAGACAAGCTGGTAACCAATGCACAATAAACCTGCATCAGAGGACTGTCTGCCAGCTTTCTAAATGCAGTTATATTTTTCCCTTTAAGTGCCTTGTGGGGCAACACTTTGTGGTGGTATAGTCTCAGGCTTATAGCTCTTTTGCCCTCAATACACAGACAATTAAAGCCCAAAACAATAATTAATACTTACTAAAGATACCTTCTGAAAAGGTTATTTATTGTGGAGTGAAGATTTGATTTAGTCACTTCATGGTTTCTTTTGTATTTCTTACTCGGAAATTATCTATAAAGTAGAGCCTTCCCTTCTCTCTTACCTATTTTCCTATCGATTCCATCTATTTGTCCATTAATACATCCTACTTCTATTTGTAGTGCTATCTATATATCATCCATAGGGTATATATATTCCTATCATTATTGCATATACACTTATTTTCTTCAGTGGGTTATACAATATTTTGAGTCATATATTGAAGCTACATTTGTTACATTTAATATTTCATTTTTTATACTTAGGCACCTGGTGCTATTTAGAATGTATTCTTCTGGGTAATGTGATATATGGTTTTCATAATTTATAAATTTTTTATACAAGAGATTATCTAGTTGTCACAGTATAATTTATGAAAAGCTTATCTTTTTCCCAGTGATAAGACAGATTCCATGTTTAAGATAGAATCTGTATTAAGAAAGTATAAAATTATATATATGAGCTCTAACTTATTATTCATGTTGTTTATGCCTTCTGTGTTTTATTTCTATCTTATCCAGCTAAATGGTGGCATACTTAGAGACCCTGAATTTCATTCTGCCGTGTAAAAGTAAATACTATGTTATTTGTTGCATGAATATTTATCTAACCTGTGAATTATCAATTTTAGCTTTTTTAAAAAGTATGAAATAGCAGTTAAATAACAGGGATAAGTTTTAGATTCTGTTATACAACACTGTGACCATAGTTAATAAAAATGTATATTTGATTATTACTAAGAGAGTAAATTTTAAGTGTTTTTATCACACACACACAAATAAGGATATGAAATAATGCACATGTTAATTAGTTCAGTTTTACCATTTCACAATCTCTATATATTTCAAAACATAATGTTCTTACCATAAATACTATATATAATTTTATTTGGAAAACTTAAAGATGAATAAATAGATAAAAATGGTCTTTGTCATGTCATATTTTCATTTTCATTTTGTTTTGTCTGGTAAAGGACAACTAAGTTTGTGTATTTATGGTTTCAGTTCCTCTAATACGTCCTTGGTGAACCTTTTACATTCAGCTTTTCTTCAATCACTTTGATCTCCATGAGTGTCTTGTGTAATGTAGACAGCTGGATTATTTTTTTCGGTGAGCCAAATTGGAAATACTTTGCTTATTAAGTGGCTTGCACATTTTACTGATATTTCTAATATGTGTGGTTCCAGTTCTGTTTTATAATTTATAACCATCAATGGTTTATTACATTTCCATATTTTTGTCCACATGCTATATTTTCATTTGTCTTTAGTATTTTACAAAATATTTGCATTTCATTGTATTATTTACCTTCATATTTATCTTTTTTTAGTGCATTTACTTGTCAGGGTCCTGACCCAGGGACAGGATCCTTTAAGATCTGTGGAACTGGTGGAGGTTGACTGAAGAAAGATAAAGGTAAAAGAGGTGAGAGACAGAGACAGGACATGCAGAAAGTTAAAAGAGGTGAGAGACAGAGACATGACATGCAGAATAGAGTATTCAAAGGTGGGAGCACAGGAGACCACTGTTAGCTTGTGGGGCTTCAGCAAGTGTCCTGAGTGTTTGCTCCACTCGGCTTTTACTGAAGGCTATTTTCTCATTTAGCCCAGAGGGTAAGCTGAGAAAGGGAACAAAAATGTCAGCAGTTTATCTGAGTAATCATGTTAGTTCTTAATCAATTTATCATCATTAACTTGAAGAGTCTGAGCAGCCTTGAGAAATCTGAAATCTGAAACTTGTGTGGGGGCAGCCTCCTGTCTGCGGTCACAGCACAGATGCCCTGGGGGAGGTTAATCCCCTTTAGTTCTCAGTGGAGCAGACAGGACAGTGTCAGCCTTCTCTGAAGAACTGATGGAAGAAAAGAAATTTCCTCTGATCTTCGCCAAGAGGCATCTTCCTCTTCCTCTAGGGTACAAACCCTCCTAGCCATATTTCAGGGCTTGAGGTGTTCCCATGATCTCTGACCTGGCCATAATACAAATACACACGATGCACGTTTGCTTTGACTGTTGACTGGGCAGGGGATGGCCTGGTTAATGTTCCTTCCCGGGCCTCGGTCGGAGCTTCCTCTATGGACATTGTTCTACAGACTGAGTGCAGACCCAGCAGGGGTGTTTGCAAGCGTATGCCTTACAGGCCAGGCTTCTAGTAAAAGCAGGAACTTCTCAGATAAGGAATTGAGCTGCTGGTTTAAAAGTAAGCTGACTAAACTGTTTTTATTTCACCTTGGTCATTCGTATTTCTGTTTTTCCCTTTTTCTGGGGGTGTTTTCCCTTGCCAAGAATGTGGTCTTCAGTTCCCATTCTCCCTGCATTACCTCATTATTTTCTTATTTAATTTACAAGAACTGGTTTTCTAGTTTTCATGACTTTAACCCCTGTATTACACCTAATCATCAGTAACAATGTAATTGTACATTCACAGTTACTTTCTCCTTCTTCCTTGTCTACTTGCATTGTGTTTATCTTGTCAGAATATACGATATTTACACACTATTCTAACTCTTTTGTCTATGTTTTGTTTTAGTCTTAGGTGAAAATATGAAAAATATAAAATGTCCTCCATTTGTATTCTTTCTGTAATTTTCTAATTAGATGAAGATTTTCCTCTAGGAAATTCTTAAAGGAGGGTTAAATGGTAGATTCCCTGAGATCTTTTATGAGTATCATCATTTTTCTGTAGTCTTGATGTTTAATGGACAACTTGGATGGATATAAACCCTTTGGTCCACAGGTTTCTGGAAGGTTTTGAAATGCAATTCTATATTTCCCTGCTTTTCATGTTGTTTTAGAGAATTCTGATATCAGTGTAATTATTTTGGACTTTTGTAAAAAAAATAAAAAATACTGTTTCCCGTAGCCTGGAAGATGGTGTTTCTATTTATCTTTCAATTTTACCAGAATTGGTCTTCAATTTTACCAGAATTGATCTTAAATTTAATCATTTTGTGTCAATGCCGAGCACCTTGTGTGAACACTTGATTAACAGATTTCTTACTTTTATTTAAAGAAAGATTCTTTTTTTTTTTTTTTTCTTAAGACAGAGTCTCAAGCTGTTAAACAGGAAAGAGTGCTGTGGCATTACAGCTCACAGCAACCTCCACCTCCTGGGCTCAAGCGAGTCTCCTGCCTCTGCCTCCCAAGTAGCTGGGACTACAGGCACCCACCACAACACCCGGCCGTTTTTTGGTTGCAGCCGTCATTGTTTGGCGGGCCTGGGATGGATTCGAACCTGCCAGCTCAGGTGTACGTGGCTGGTGCCTTAGCCGGTTGAGCCACAGGCGTTGAGCCAAGGAAGGTTCTTAAATTGCATTTTTTGAATACATTTTACCTTGTGCTTTTAAAAATCATTTTTCCAAAAATTCAAATTTACTCATATTTATTTTCACATTGCCTTTCTTTTCTTTTGATGTTATTGCTCCTCCAACATTTTCATGCTATTAATCTCATTTTCATTGTCTTTATTTTTTTCCATATCTTTAGTTTCCCACTAATACGTATTGAGGTTTATAAACCCCTAGGCACTTTCTCACACTATTTCTGAGAAAATATTCTAATTTCTCTTCACATTTTTTCTGATTCAATCAAATCTATCATTTTTTTCTTGCTATTTATGTTTTTCATTTTAGAACTTCTGAAACATCTAATATTCCCAAAATATTAGCATTTTTCTTGCTATTTATGTTTTTCATTTTAGAACTTCTGAAACTTCTAATATTCCCAAATGTGTACTATATAATAATTTTTAATTTCTAATTATTTTGGGTATATAATAGTTGCTTATCATTAGAGGGAACATGTGATGTTTTGATACAGACGTACAATATGAATTGATCAAATCAGGGTAATTGAGGAATCATCATCTCCAACATTTAACATTTCTTTATGTTAGAAAGATTCCAGTTCCACTCTTTTAGTTATTTTAATTGTGGTGTTCTTTTGCATTATAATTTTATTGGAGGGAAAGAATTCTCATCAGGTTTTAATACTTATATTCAATTTTCTAAAGTAGTAGCATTGCATAAACTTATTCACCTGTGATGGGATGTGTGTGTAACTTTAGAGCATTTAACCACATTCTTAGATGAATGACATCCTATTCTTCAAGTAGCAAAGTATTATCTCTTTAATATGTTAATGTGTATGTGTTTTTGTCTTTCTCTAAAGCAGATGTTTGGTGTCCTATATATTTCTGAACCCTCTTTTTATTTAAAGAGAAAACCTTAATTTTTAATTTTTAAAATTTGTCATCTCATTTACTCCCACTTTTCATTTTTGAATTCTGCTTTCACATAAAGGATGTCTTTTGAAAATGCAACATTGACTTATGCTTACCTTTACATCATTACACTGTAATCAGTGAAAATTTTGTTTTTGCTTTTAAGCAATGATTTTGAAACAATGAGACAAATGATGCTGACTCCCTTATTCTCTCTTCTGTTCTTTTTCATGCAAACTATCCTTGTTTGGCATTCACCACAGAGACTCATCTTGGTAATGTAGAGAACCCACTAACCATTTATCTGATTTTATGTAATTCAATTTCAGTTAATATTCTTCAAAAGCAATTTGAAATTTACACATTTTCTATATTGTTGGGCTTTCTTTAAATATCAGATCTTAGAGAAATTTGTCTTTTCTGGCATGAACTATGAAATGCACTATCTCTTGATTTCTTAGCTTGTTTAAGGTAATGATAGAGGTTGAATATTCTCGATAATTTTTTTTCTCAAATTCCATAGTAGTCAGAGATTTTAACACCCCTGTATCAGTGTTGGATAAATCCTCCAATAAGAAGCTGAGCAAAGAAATCTTAGATTTAAACTTAAGCATTCAACATTTGGATTTAACAGACATCTACAGAACATTTCATCCTAACAAAACTGAATACACATTTTTCTCATCAGCCCATGGAACATACCCCCAAATCGATCACATCTTAGGTCACAAATCTAACCTCAGCAAATTTAAAAGAATAGAAAATATTCCTTGTATCGTCTCCGACCATCATGGAATAAAAGTGGAACTCAGTAACAACAGGAATCTGCATACTCATACAAAAACATGGAAGTTAAATAACCTTATGCTGAAGGATAGCTGGGTCATAGATGAGATTAAGAAGGAAATTACCACATTTTTAGAACAAAATGACAATGAAGACACAAATTATCATAACCTCTGGGATACTGCAAAGGCAGTCCTAAGAGGGAAATTTATAGCACTGCAAGCCTTCCTCAAGATAATGGAAAGAGAAGAAGTTGACAACTTAATGGGACATTTCAAGCAGGTGGAAAAGGAAGAACATTCCAATCCCAAACCCAGCGGAAGAAAAGGAAAAACCAAAATTAGAGCAGAATTAAATGAAATTGAAAACAAAAGAATTATACAACAGATCAATAAATCAAAACGTTAGTTTTTTGAAAAGGTCAATAAAATAGATAAACCTTTGGCTAACGTAAACAAGAAAAAAAGAGTAAAATCTCTAATTTCATCAATCAGAAATGGTAAAAACAAAATAACAACAGACCCCTCAGAAATTAAAAAATCTTTAATGAATATTACAAGAAACTTTATTCTCAGAAATATGACAATCTGAAGGAAATTGAGCAATACTTGAAAACACGCCACCTTTCAAGACTTAGCCAGAATGAAATGGAAAAGTTGAACCAGCCAAAATCAAGTTCTGAAATAGCAACAACTATACAAAAACTCCCTAAAAGGAAAAGCCCTGGACCAGATGGCTTCACATCAGAATTCTACCAAACCTTTAAAGAAGAACTAGTATATTACTAAACCTATTCCAAAATACTGAAAAAGATGGAATACTATCCAACACATGTTATGAAGCAGACATCACCTTGATCCCCAAACCAGGAAAAGACCCAACAAGAAAAGAAAATTACAGACCAATATCACTAATGAATATTGATGCAAAAATATTTAATACAATCCTAGCAAACAGAATTCAGCAATTCATCAAGCAAATCATACATCATGACCAAGTGGGCTTTATCCCAGGGTCTCAAGGCTGGTTCAATATACGTAAATCAATTAACGTAATCCAGCACATAAATAAATTAAAAAACAAAGACTACATAATTCTCTCAATTGATGAAGACAAAGCCTTCGACAATATCCAGCATCCCTTCATGATCAGAACACTAAAGAAAATGGGAATAGAGGGGACATTTCTTAAATTGATAGAGGTCATCTACAGCAAACCCACAGCCAATATTGTATTGAATGGAGTTAAATTGAAA
>CAUYRH010029525.1:0-15864 GCA_963574655.1 Perodicticus potto
TTCCCTTTTCTCCACATCCATGCCAACATCTCTGGTTTTGAGATTTTGTCATATGGGCTAATCCTACTGGAGTTAGATGATATCTCAAAGTAGTTTTGATTTGCATTTCTCTGATGATTAAGGATGGTGAGCATTTTTTAATGTGTCTGTTGGCCCTGTGCCTGTTTTCTTTAGAGAAGTTTCTCTTCAAGTCCTTTGCCCACCCTGAGATGGGTCACTTGTTCTTTTCTTGCTAATACGTTGGTGTTCTCTGTGTATTCTGGTTATTAAACCTTTGTCACAGGCATAATTTGCAAATATTTTCTCCCATTTGGAGGGCTGTCTGCTTACTATACTTACTATGTTCTTGGCTGTACAGAAGCTTTTTAGTTTGATCAGGTCCCAGTAGTGTATTTTTGATACTGCTTCAATTGCCTGAGGAGTCCTGCTCATAAAATATTCACCCAAGCCGATTCCTTCAAGAGTTTTCCCTGCACTTTCTTCTAGAATTTTTATAGTTTCATCTCTTAAGTTTAAATCTTTAATCCAGTGAGAGTCTATCTTAGTTAATCGTGAGAGGTGTGGGTCCAGTTTCAGTCTTCTACAGGTCGCTAGCCAGTTCACCCAGCACCATTTGTTAAATAGGGAGCACCTGGCTATTTTTAGAGATGGGGGTCTCCCTCTTGCTCAGGCTGATCTCAAACCCTTGAGCTCAGGTAATCCACCCGCTTCTGCCTCCCAGAGTGCTAGGATTACAGTTGGGAGCCACCTCGCCCGGCCTTTACCTTTTTTCTTAACCAGTATTGCCGGGGTCCCTATTTTATTAGTTTTTGTGACATATCTTTATGGTCATTCGTTTTTACATCTTATGAGACTTATGTATTATTTAGGGTGCATTTAAAATTTCTATGTGTTTTCTTAGTAATTTTTTTATTTTATGTATTCTTTTTTTAAATTTTGTTTTCCCTGAGACAGAGTCTTACTTTGTCACCCTCAGTGGAGTGCTGTGGCATCATAGCTCACAGCAACCTCAAACTCATGGTTCAAGCAATTCTCTGGCCTCAGCCTCCCAAGTAGCTGGGAGTATAGGCATCTGCCACAATGCCTGGCTGTTTTTAGAGACAGGGTCTTGCTCTTGCTCAGGCTGGTCTCAAACCTGTGAGGTCAGGCAATCCACTCACCTTGGCCTCCCAAGTGCTAGGATTACAAGCATGAGCCACCTTGCCTGGCCTACTAATTTTTTATTAGTGACTTATTATTTAATTAGATTTTGGTCAGCAAACCTGACCTATGTCATATTAATTCTCTGATATTTGTAGAGATATTTTTTGTGGTCTTATTATCTATTATCTACTTTACACACAATGTGTGCTTGAAAAGAATGTATATTTTCCAATTTCTGAGTGTAAGTTCTACTTGTATCCAGTAGAATTAAGCTTACAATAATATTCAGATTTTGCAAATCCTAAATAACTTTTGCTTACTCAGTCAATCAATCACTGACAGAGATATGTTCAAAATCTCTCATGGTGATTATCAAGTTATACATTTCTTCTTTGAATTCTGTGAGCTCTTTCCCTTTTGTCAATTTTGAGACTTGTTATTAGGTCCATAAACTTAAGTTTTGAACTTTTACATGTTCCTGTTGAATTCTTTCTTTCTTTTTTTTTTAGAGACAGAGTCTCACTTTGTCACCCTTGGTAGAGTGCTGTGGCTTCACAGCTCACAGCGACCTCCAGCTTTTGGGCTTAGGTGATTCTCTTGCCTCAGCCTCCTGAGTAGGAATTCTTTCTTTCTATTATTCTCCTATTGTACTCATTGTCTTTAATGATGCTTGCTTTTTTTTTTTTTTTTTTTGAGACAGAGCCTCAAGCTGTTGCCCTGGGTAGAGTGCCGTGGCGTCATAGCTCACAGCAACCTCCAATTCCTGGGCTCAAGCGATTCTGTTGCCTCAGCCTCCCAAGTAGCTGGGACTACAGGTGCCCGACACAATGTTGCAGCCATCATTGTTGTTTGGCAGGCCCAGGCTGGATTCGATCCCACCAGCTCAGGTGTATGTGGCTGGCGCCTTAGCCTCTTGAGCCACAGGTGCTGAGCTGATATTTTCTTTTTAATGTTAAATTTATGTTGTCGAATGGTAACATGGTTATGTCAACTACCTTTTAATTGGTTTTAACACAGTATTCTTAGATAGTTTTATTTGAAATATTTTTGTGTCTGTATGCTTTAGGTATATATCTTTGTAAATAGTATCAATCAAATATTGTTTACTTTTTAAAAATCTTTTAGGGGCAGCGCCTGTGGCTCAGTGAGTGGGGCACCGGCCCCATATACCGAGGTTGGCAGGTTCAAACCTGGCCCAGGCCAAATTGCAAAAAAAAATAGCCGGACATTGTGGTGGGCACCTATGGTCCTAGCTACTTGGGAGGCTAAGGCAGGAGAATCGCCTAAGCCCAGGAGTTGGAGGTTGCTGTGAGCTGTGACTCCCCGGCACTCTACCGAGAGCGATAGAGTGCCGAAAATGCTAAAAAGCATCTTTTTTTTTTTTTTTTTTTTTCAGTTTTTGGCCAGGGCTGGGTTTGAACCCACTACATCTGGCATATGGGGCCAGCGCCCTACTCCTTTGAGCCACAAGCGCTGCCCTAGAAAGCATCTTTAAAAAGTCTTTCAGATTTCAATAACTTCTGACTGAAATGTTAATTTCCTTTTTTTACTTGTGCTCTAATGCATGCAAAAAACCTTAATTTCTGATAGTATTTGCCTGTGTGTGTCCCTGATCTATTGATCACTAAGCAAACTTAATCTAATGGGAGTCTGCTTGCTATTTTCTTCTTCTTCTTCTTTTTTTTTTTTTTTGAGACAGAGTCTCAAGCTATCTCACCCTGGGTAGAATGCCGTGGCGTCATAGGTCACAGCAATCTCAAACTCTTGGACCTAAGCGATTCTCTTGCCTCAGCCTCCTAAGTAGCTGTGACTACAGGCGCCTACCACAATGCCCGGCTATTTTTGGTTGTAGTTGTCATTGTTGTTTGGTAGCCCGGGATGCATTTGAACTCACCAGCTCTGGGGTATGTGGCTGGCGCCCTAGCTGCTGAGCTACAGGCACCGAGCCTATTTTCTTCTTTCTAATAAGCTTTTAATAAAAAAGAAATTATATACACATACATTTGGAAGAGAAAAGGACTTAGTTACCCTGTCCAAAAACACCAAGGTACTTCTTTACTCTCCCGGTGCATTTTCTGGTATTCAAGGAAGGATCCTAATTTGCAAAGATTTTTTAAGCTTGAGTTTAAACTGGAGAAGAGAAGCAAAATCAGGAAGTTAGATTTGCTTTTTATGCTAGTTTTACAAACTTCATTGAGAATTTAAAAATTTTTGGTAAATTAGGAAGTCTGGTTTCAATTCTGTCTTTTAACATGAATTAGACCTCTTCCTAGGTTGCCCTTTCTCAGAAGTCGAAGTGGTTGGCACGCCTCTCTAAGATTTGCTGCAATGGCAATACTTCATTCAGCTCTTAGGAAGGGAGGTCTGAGTGGATACATCTTAAGGAGTTTTTGAGAGAGTCAGGAACTACCTTTTCACTAACTTTAAGTAGGCTTGTCTGTATTTCACATCTTGGACATACCTTACAAGAGATTTCACACAAATTTGACTTCCTCTTTCCCTGTACTGAAACCACTGTTCATGGGACTCTAATAACCAAGAGTAACAAGTTCTTAATTCTGCTAAGGGAGTCCCACCACAGTGGAGTCCTTCTGCACACTATCTTTATGACTTATCTTCATGTGGTTGTTGGCTACATCATGTGGTTGGGCACTCTATAAAAGAATATATCAAATGAAAAATGTTATTATTTATTTTTGAGATAGAATCTCAAGCTGTTGCCCTGGGTAGAGTGCTGTGGTGTCATCATAGCTCATAGCAACCTCCAACTCTTGGGTTCAAGCAATCCTCTTGCCTCAGTTTTCTGTATTTTTAGTAGAGAAAGGGTCTTGCTCTTGTTCAGGCTGGTCTTGATCCCATGAGCTCCAGCAATCCACCCGCTTCGGCCTCCCAGAGTGCTAGGATTGCAGGCATGAGCCACTGTGCCTGGCCTAAAATGAAAAATTTTAAATAAAGATAGTATCTGAGGACCTCCAAAACTCTTTTAAGTCCAAATGTTCTCTAATTCTTAAGACCGTTCTTTTTTTTCTAAGTTTACAATCTAGACTGACATGATAACAACAGAAGCATGTTTAAGGTGTGTCCAAGTCCTTTCACTCTGAAGGGAGTTATCAGGAAGCTATGGAAAAAGAAATCCAGATTATTTCACTCTACTAACTGTCCAAGGGTAGGGGCCTTGTGAATCAACTCTAGTCAGTAGATCCTTATAAATGTATGTCAGTGGATTGTGGATCTATGTACATATCACGTATCAATTATTGAGTTTTCATGTACTACCCCATAAACACATTCATGTACACAGTTATGATTTAATAAAGAAAAAACAATACCATAGGGAAGTCATACAACACTAAGACTTCACTTGCTTTTTACTTAATACTTCATGGTCCATTCTATTGATATTTCAAGCCTCAGGTCATCACCAGGTAGCTAGAGGCAGTGGTCATGTCAGAATTCTCTAGCTAATCAGGCATATGGAAGGGCAGCCAGTGGCCTGGGAGACACTTTGCAGTCCAAACTCTAGCACCGAAGGCTTAACTAGCTTCAGGGCACCCCCAAATGCATCTTTTGTGGATCACTAAGGCTCTCTTGGGTCTACATGGAGGTTTATTTCCCACTGGTCACTCCTGCTCCAATACTGGGAGATTCCACTTATGGTAGTTCTGAAGTTTCCTGTGGAATCTTCTATCAGTTTGGTGAAACAGAATTGTTTAGTTAAAAAGCATTGATTTTAGGAGTCAGGAGATCTGGCTTATAGTCTCTGTATTGGTTAGGGTTCTCCAGGAAAACTATAAGGAATTGGTTCATGTGATCATGGAGGGTGAGAAATTCTAACATCCACAGTTAGCAGTCTAGAGACCCAGGAAAGCCAGTGGTATAGTTCTTGTCCAAGAACAAGAGAACACTGATGTTCCATATCAAACCGAGTCAGGCAGGCGAAGTTTCCTCTTACTCAGATTTTGTTTTATTCAGTTCTTCAGTTGAATGGGTGAGGCCCACCTATATCAGGGAGGGTAATCTACTTTACTCAGTCTACTGATTCAAATGTTAATCTTAACCAGAAACATCCTCACAGACATACCAAGAATTAATTCTGACCAACTATCTGGGTACCCTGTGGCCCAGTCAAGTTGACACATATAATTAACTATCATGGTCTCCAAATCGCCAGTGTATTTATCAGAGTGAAGAACAATAGTTGTTATAACAAACAACTCCCCCAAATCCCAGTGGCATACCCAGTAAGGTTTATTTCTTATACCTATCACAGGTGATGGGGGTGTGTTCAGGTTGCTGCCTTCACAGGTAATTGAACGATCTTAACTCCTTCTATCTTGTGGTGGTGCCATCCCTTACGGATGTCTTGGAGCTCTCTACCATGTTATCTGAATTTAGCTGGCTGATGAATGAAGACAGGGAGTGCGTAGAGGGTCATATGGGACTTTTGTAAAGCCAGACTGTGCAAGGCATAGATCATTTCTGGTCATGTTTCATTGATCAGGCCCCAACACAAGATCCCAACTTAACTGCTAAGGGATCTGGAAATGTAATCTTTCTCTGTGCCAAGGAAGAGAAAATGAGACTGTTGAGCATCTAACTAGTCTTGGCCAAAGCCCTAACTAGCTTTTAAACTTGGGCTTATCCTCTCTGACCTTGTTTCCTTCTTTTTAAAGTGAAGAGGATGGATCAAATACTCTGTAAGGGACTTTCCAGCTCTGACTGTCTAAGTCCTGTGATTCTATCAAAACCCTTGGCTGGGCCCTGGAAACACCCAGCTTGGAGATAGTCTCTCCCAGCCCAAGACAGAAGAACAATAAGGAGAATCCCCCTGAGGATTTTCTAGCTTACACCTGCAACCTCTGGGAAGTTCATTCATTTCCTAATGTTCCCAAGAATGAAGAAGATGTGACGTGCACACACCCCCGCCCCCCGCAAGGTGTAGCCTTACCCTAGGACACAGTGCCAGCCCTCCTTCCTGGGTGTGGGTGTGTGAATACTAATGTGGCCATGGGACTTCCCCCTTATTTCCTCTCTTCCTGATTCTCATGCTGTCAAAAGCCACCATCCTTTGGGCTGCTCCTCTAAAATATTAGAGTACCAACCAAGAAGGGCCAACAAAAAAGGGCTAATCCTGGCCCCAGATCCCTTTGCCTTCACAAAAGGCAAGCTTGTGTCAGAGTAATTTGTTCACAAGTTATCTTCTCTTCTGTATTTTCTGATGATTTTTAATTTATGCACTTGTTGTCTTGTTAGTTATCTGACTCCCTATTAGCTGCAGATTATGTCTGTCTTATTTATTATTGTATGCTCAGGGCCTATAACAGTGTGCGGCATAAAGTAAATACATATATGTGTGTGTATATGTAAATATATATATATATATGTAGTTTTCTTGGGGGGAGAGGAGACAGAGTCTCACTTTGTCGCCCTCCATAGAGTGATGTGACTTCATAGCTCACAGCAACCTCAAACTCTTGGGCTCAAGTGATTCTCTTGCCTCAGCCTCCCAAGTAGCTGGGATGACAGGCACCCGCCACAACGCCTGGCTATTTTTAGAGATGAGGGCTCCCTCTGGCTCAGGCTGGTCTCAAACCTGTAAGGTCAGGCAATCCACCCACCTCGGCCTCCCAACTACTGGGATTACAGGTGTGAGCCACTGCACCTGGCCCCATAAAGTAAATATTTTTCAAACAAATAAATATTACTTAAAGTTTTTTCAGATTTGACTAAGTTCAGGACACTAGTGTTTTTTTTGGAAGGGGAAGTATGTTATAAGCACATACATGGCCAGGTGCAGTAGCTCATGCCTGTAATCCTAGCACTTTGGGAGGCCTAGAAGGGAGGATCACTTGAGGGCAGGAGTTTGAGACCAGCCTGGGCAACATAGCAAGTTCTCGTCTCTTTTCGAAAAATAGAAAAATTAATCAGGCATAGTGGCACATGCCTGTAGTCTTACTTACTCAGGAGGCTGAGGCAGGAGGATCACTTGAGTCCGGGAGTTTGAGGTTGCTGTGAGCTAGCCTGATGCTGTGGTACTCTATCCTGGGCAACAGAGTGAGACTCTGTCTTAGGAAAAAACAAAAACTATACCTGTATTTACCTACTCAGCAATGTTTTAATCTTACCTGAGGCTAGTGTTGACACTAGAAATTTCAGAATGATGAGCAAGAGGCCAATAACAGACTATCCGTCATGGTTTATCCTAAGATGGGGGGCCCAGAAAGGTTAAAAGTGAAAGTGCAGGTGCTGTCTCTCCAAACCAGGAAGCATCTGCCACCAGCATCCATTTGGGCCCCACTTTCTCCGTGTTACCGTAATAGAGAAGTGCTGTATTGCATTTAGGGGGGCAGTGGTCAGTTTCAGAGTCTGAACAGACGTTTCTGACTAGACAGTACAGCTGTCTCTTCTTAGGCCCATGGAGTATGGGGATTAGATTCACCCTTATATGTGTATCAAATAAAGACAATTTGGAGGTCCTGAAGTTTACCTTGTTTTTGAGAAAAGGGTGCAATTGGTCTTTCCTTAGCTTATGCTTTCAGTTTTACTGTGCTCATTGTCCCTTCGAAAAGTCTGGTTTCCTTTGCTCACCACTCTGCCTTAAAAATTGAACATAATTTGTAAGATAAATCTGCAGTAAAAAAAAAAAAAACTTCAAACTAAACAAACTTGACATCATATATATCAATAGTCTGGTACAGAATAGGCTCTCAATAAGTGGCCCATCATTATTATTTTTCTCATTATTGATATATTCTGAGTAACCACTGCCACATGCTAAGATTTTACTCTGTGCTTAGAAATGTGCTAAATGTTCACCTGTATTCAGATCAATAGGAAAAAGAAGAAACGTGTAAATGCTTTGGAGACACTTTTCTATTCAATCCTAACAATATTCCTATAAAGTACGGTACCTATCAATATTGTCACCATTTCATAGGTGAGTGAACTAAAGCACAGGAAGGTTAAATATCTTTCCAAGGTCACTATGTCACATAGCTGGGATGGCCTTCAGGGAGTCTGGCTCTCAAGGCTGATTTCAGATTATTTGCACTCCTCGTTGGGGTCAGTTCATGTCACTGGTTGATTTTCTCAATTAGATCATGGCAAATTTTGCTTCTGGAAACCCTGATAATCTTATTTTTTAAATCACATATATCTAATTAAGAGCAAACTGTCCCAGTGTATTTTTTCTTTGAAACAATTCACAAGGATATTTACAAAATCAGCCACTCATGGCTGATGGCGGCAATTTATAGGCCACCTTTACCAAGCCCAGAACTGTTCCATTGCCCGGTGTCCCTTGATGCCATTGCCCAAGTTGTTTCCACCTGCCTGATGGAGACCAGCCTTCTCTGTGGCCCTAAATAAGTATAATTGTATGATACCCCTGATCTAGCAATTTACTCGTGTCCACAAGCAAAGTTGTACTCTTGGTTCACTAACTTACTGAGTCTAAAATCAGAGATACAAATATATTTTCTAGCAGCATTTGGGATGTGGGATTATGTACCCCACTTCTGATTACGCAGAGCTCCTCACCGGTATTGAATGTTCTTTTTTTTTTTTTTATTGCTATGGAACTCACTGAACACTTATCTCCAGATACACTTAGAAATTTTTATTATGCAGCATTTGCTATATGCAGAAGAATATATGTAATAAAATTGTAAGTTGTGAGGTTGCTAGTAAATTGAACAGCCACAACCCCAGCCTGAGCTTAAAAGCTAGAATTTTCCCAGTGCCATTGACCCTACCTGAATACTCCTGCCCTGGCTCATTCCCTTCCGTCTCACTCTTTATGACTTTTATTTCTATACGTTTTTGGGTAAGGCCTGAAATATTTTGTTAACTTAAAAGAAATCAGTTCTTGTTCTCTGCACAAACTTTAAAATAATAGGCATGAGCTCCATGGCAGACCCTCCCCTCCCCAAACCCTTGCTTCCCGTACACTTAAATATAGGCTACGATTATTACTTCTCTATTTACAGATTATTGTGGTTTCAGCTTTCATTGTGTCCTTGTGGCCTTTTTTCTGTTTTGGGTGCCATTATAAATGTCTCTTTTATTCCCCCATGTGGTCACTTTCTTAAATACCTTGTTTAGCCCATCTTAAATAGAGTGCGGTTGGGCTGCAATATCGGCCAACCTCAGGGCTATTCTGATACTCTCGTTCTCTTCCAAATATAGAAAACATGCAGTGATAATTGAGGCTCTGTAAACGGTGGGAGAGGGGGAGAGAACGTACATCTCTTAAGCACCTATTATGTGTCAAGGAAGGGTCTCGCCAGTATTTCCCCATTCTCTTAGGTAATTGTCATTATGTCTGCACTGGGATGAGAAAACTGAGACGCAGAGAGGTACCCAGTGGAGGAGCCAAGATTTGAGTCCCGGTGTGATGAGTGGAAAGACTGTTCAGCATACTGAGAGTCAGGCAGTCGCATTCCTAGAAATCGGGTTCCCCCATCTTCCTACCCCCAAGGCCCTGTTTCTGGGGGAAATGGTAATGCCTGTGCCGTTCACTGCACAGGGCCATTGTGGGACTCAGTGGGGTCATACTTGAAATTTCAGAGGACAGACCCTGTCGTCATCAGGGGCATTATTTATCTTCTCTCCCGACGGTCAGGCAGTGAGCAGACATCGGGTCTGTATCATCGTTGTTTGTGGAGGCCGACTCAGGCGCGTACCTCTAACTCAGACATGATTCCGAACATCGGGCCACCCCATTCTCACTCATTTTCACCCAGACTCTGACTTGTATATTTGCCCCTCCCCTAGCCCTCTGAGTCCTCTCGCCAAAAACAGGGCTCTGATGATTGGAGAAGACTGAAAGGTGCCACAGATAAAACCCCTTTGAGTCACATTTCTGTGAAATGTTGGAGCTCTCTGCCTTGAAATACAGCAAACTATGACCAGTCAGACTGATGTAATGTAAGTATTGGCCTCGTATGGGAAATGTTGCAACCCTGTTAAATTTCTCTGTCTCTGTCCATATGGGTGAAACCTTAATGTCTCCATTTTGGAGCACTAACCCTATTCTTTTGGAGTCTGTGTCACTTGAGTGGCTGTCCTTAAGCTCTGTATTTGAATAAACTCTCTACTTAATCATAAAAACCCCCCCAGGGCTCTGGGGATGGAGGCCCAGAAATAAGACTCCTGCACACAAACTTAATAAAACTTTAATAGTGGCTCAGCGCCTGTAGCACAGTGGTTACGGCACCAGCCACATACACCAGAGTTGGTGGGTTCAAACCCAGCCTGGGCCAGCTAAATAACAACGACAACTGCAACAAAAAATAGCCGGGCGTTGTGGCGGGTGCCTATAGTCCCAGCTACTTGGGAGGCTGAGGCAAGAGAATCGCTTAAGCCCAAGAGTTTGAGGTTGCTGTGAGCTGTGACGCCACGGCACTCTACCGGGGGTGACATAGTGACACTCTGTCTCAAAAAAAAAAATCCAAAAAAAACCTTTTAATAGTATTCAAAATAGTATAACATTTTATATCAACAAATACAAAAATAGGTTAATTCATCACAGAGTTCCAAGACGTAACCAATAAGGAAACAACTTAAATACAGAATGATGTTCACAGCTTTGGGAGCATTTCACGGAAGAAAACTCTTGTGTATATTATGCCGTACCCATTGATGCCACCCTGACTCTATTTCTTTGGTCAAAGGATCTGAATATCTAAAACTGCTGCTGTTTCTCCAGCCTTTCTCTTTGTGCTGTTGGGTTGGTTTCCTTCAACAACCTGCTGATGAGAAAGAGTGTGTGCGTGTTAGCATTCTAAGGGTGGTTTGGCGATTTACTCCCACTAAGTTGATAAACTTCCTCCTTCGTAACGGTTTTCTAGACTCCAATCCTAACCATTGCCTTCTTTCCAAATTCTCTGCAAATATTGCCCAGGAAGCACACGTAGTTGTAAACCATGGAGGTTGGTTGTTACCAACTGTTGGATTCAACCTGCAGAGAAATGGACAGAGCGCAGCCGGCCCTTCCAGGAGCCCAGAGCGGCTCTCAAGTGAAGAAAGTTAACTCAGTTAGTGTTGTGTCAACTGTACCCAGAACAGTCTCAGGAAGTATCACAGCTTCCTGATTGCAAGCCTAGATAAAGGCTAAGGCCACAGCTGCTAAGGACAAAAGCCACCAACCTCCCAAAATGAAGAAAATGACATCTAAAGGCTGCAGTTGAAAGTCCCAGTAGATATATCAGGGTCTAAAAGAAAAGTTCAGATGAAGGGATTGGTTTTGTGCCTCAAGCAATGGAAGGTCACCTGCAGCTTTGGAAATAACAGGCGATGGGGGAGAAGTTCTGACTGCTAATGCTGTGAATCAGTTTCTGTGTGATCATTTCACTGCCGCGCATTTCCAGCTTGATGAAGGAATAGCATGGATGGGGGTAGGCTGGTGGGAGCCCGTAAGCTGGGGAAAGACTTACCCTGTAAAATCATTTGTCTGTGTAACCGGCTTTCAGTGCCTCTCTTAAAATATAAAAGCCACTGTGTACTGTTAATATTAAGGAAAAAAGCTCAGGCTTTACCCTACAAATGCAAACAATGTAACCTATGTATCTTCTGAATAACCAGTAATTTAAAAAATGGCTCTGCAGCTTGGAGATCTGGATAGATGGCAAAGAAAAAAATTCCTCTGATGAACAATTGTTGTGTGGGCTGGGCGCTGCGGCTCACACCTGTAATCCTCGTTCTCTGGGAGGCCAAGGTGGGAGGACCAATTGAGCTCAGGAGTTTGAAACCAACCTGAGCAAGAGTGAGACCCCATCTCTATTAAAAATAGAAAAATTAGCAATATGTTGTGGGGAGTGCCTATAGTCCCAGCTACTCAGGAGGCTGAGGCAGGAGGATTGCTTGAACCCAGGAGTTTGAGGTTGCTGTGAGCTAGGTTGATGCCATGGTGCTTTAGCCTGGACAAGGGAGTGAATCTGTCTAAAAAAAAAAAAAAATAGGGCCTGTGGCTCAAGCGGTTAAGGCGCCAGCCACGAACACCTGAGCTGGCGGGTTCGAATCCAACCCAGGCCCGCCAAACAACAATGATGGCTGCAACCAAAAAATGGCCGGGCGTTGTGGTGGGCGCCTGTAGTCCCACCTACTTGGGAGGCGGAGGCAAGAGATTCGCTTGAGCCCAGGAATTGGAGGTTGCTGTGAGCTGTGATGCCACAGCACTCTCTCCAGGGTGACAGCTTGAGGCTCTGTCTCAAAAAAAAAATAGTCCTGTAACTGGACAATTCAAGCTTAATTGCTTTATCTGTTAAATGGGAAGAATGATTCCCACTTGTAGGGTTATTGTGAGGATTGGTGATAATACATGCAAAATGCCAGGTCTAGAGGAAACAACCAGTGTATAATAGTGAATCATATTACTCTTAATCAGTGCCTTTGAAATGTAACTGGGCCAGAAAATTCCATTTCTGGCAATATTGTGGATTAGATACCCTGAAGAACTCCCTAGACTGAAGCAACTGTAATTATGGTAAAAAAATATATATATTTTTTCAAGATAAGTTTTCACTCTGTTGCCTGAGCTAGAGTGCCATGGCTTCAGCCTAACTCACAGCAACCTCAAATTCCTGGCTTCAAGCAAAATATGCAATGAAATAAGCCATGTCACCATAGCCAGGTGTGGTGGCTTGTGCCTATAGTCCCAGCTACCCAGGATGCTGAGGCAGGAGGATCCCTTAAGCCCAGGAGTTCAAGGTTGAAGTGAGCTATGATCATACCACTGCAGTCCATCCTGGGCAACAGAGAGAAACCTGTCTTACCCCTCAAAACAAACAAATTTCAACAAATATAGATCCACGAATATTTCAGACATTGAAAAATAGATAAGAAATACCTATGTCTAATACATTTAAAGAAATAAAACAAATACTCGAAAATATAGGCAGAGAGTAAGGACAAGAAAGAATGACCAAGCAGATTTAAAAGCAAATATAACTTCCATAAATAAAAATAGAACAAACCTAGCTATCAGGCAAGAGAAAGATTTAAAAAAGGGCTTCCAAAATGAAAAAGAGGAAGTCAAACTATCTCTATTTGCTGATGATATAATCTTATACCTAGAAAACCCTAAGGACTCCTCCAAAGGATTCCTTCGTTTGACAAATGAATTCAGTGACATTTCAGGCTGTAAAAGAAATAATCAAAAGAGTAAATTTGACAGCCTATAGAATGGGAAAAAATATTCACCAACTATATGTCTGACAAAGGACTAATATCTAGAATCTATAAGGAACTCAACTCAGCAAGGAAAAAACCAAAACAACCCCATTCTGTATACCATGCAATATTATTCAGCCATAAAAAAGATGGAGACTTTACATCTTTTGTATTTACCTGGATGGAGTCGAAGCACATTATTCTTAGTAAAGTATCACAAAAATAGAAAAGCAGGTATCCAATGTACTTGCTCGATACTAATATGAAACCAATAGAAAAACAACTATACAACCACGCTAAAGAAAAACACAAGGATATTCAAGTGGGGGAAAGGGGAGAGTGGGGGGCAGGGAGGATTGAGGGGCAGGGAGGATTGAGGGGCATTGGTAAACTCTCACCTAATGTGCACAATGGAAAGGTCTACAGCACACCCTCTGGGTGAGGGGCTCAACTAACAACTTGAACTTTACCTTAGAAAGGCAGACAATGTAACCTAATCATTTTTTACCTTCATATTGATCTGGAATTTTTTTAAAAAGTGGGCAAATGACAAGAACAGGCATTTTTCCAAAGAAGATATACAAATGGGCAACAAACATATCAAAAATCCACAACATCACTAATCGTCAAGGAAATGCAAATTAAAGCCACCATGAGATCTTACTCCAATGAGAACGGCCATTATTAAAAAGTCAACAAATGGCTCGGCGCCTATGGCTCAAGCGGCTAAGGTGCCAGACACATGCACCTGAGCTGGTGGGTTCGAATCCATCCCGGGCCTGCCAAACAACAATGATGGCTGCAACCAAAAAATTGCCAGGCGTTGTAGCAGGCGCCTGTAATCCCAGCTACTTGGGAGGTGGAGGCAGGAGAATCGCCTGAGCCCAGGAGTTGGAGGTTGCTGTGATCTGTGACTCCACGTTACTCTACCCAGGGCAACAGCTTGAGGCTCTGTCCCAAAAAAAAAAGTCAACAAATGATCAATGTCATGGAGGCATACTGTTGGTGGGAATGTAAGTTAGTACAACTGCTATGGAGATCAGTATAGAGATTTCCCAAAGTAGATCTACCATTTGGTCTTGCAATCCAATTACTGAGTATCTACTCCAAGGAAAAGAAATCATTATATCAGAGAGATACAGGCTGGGCACTGTGGCTCACACCTGGAATTCTAGCCCTCCAAGAGGCCAAGGTGGGTGGATTCTTGAACTCAGGAGTTTGAGACCAGCCTGATCAAAGGGAGACCGTGTCTCTACTAAAAAATAGAAAAATTAGCCATGTATGGTGGTAGGTGCCTGTAGTCCCAGCTATTCAGGAGGCTGAAGCAGACTCTTTAGCCTAGGAGTTTGAGGTTGCTGTGAGCTAGGCTGAGCCCCTGGCACTCTAGCCTGGGCAACAGAGCAAGATTCTGTCTAAAAAAATAAAGATAGTTACACTCATCTGTTTATGGCAGCACAATTCACAATTCCAAAGATACGGAATTATTCTAAGTGCCTATAAACTATGAGTGGTTTAAGAAGATGTGCTCTCTATATGTAACATGGAATACTACTCAGCTATAAGAAAGAATGAAATAATCCCTTTTGCAGCAACTTGAATGGAACCGGAGTCCATTATCCTAAGTGAAGTAATTCAGGAAAAAAAAAATAAATGCCACATATTCTCACTTATTAGTGGGAGCTGAACTATCGGTACCCAAGGGCACACAGGGTGGTATAATGGACACTAAGACTCACAAGGGGGAAGAGTGGGAGGGGGTGAGGGATAAACAATTACCTGTGGGGTCTAATGTGATGGGTACTCGAAAGCCCAGACTCCACCATTACGCAATATATGCATGTAACAGAATCCAACTTGTACCCCCTAAATCGACTTAAAAGAAATAAAATGAAATTAAAACAACAAGAACAACAAACAGAACAAAGAATAGATGGGATAAATAGAAAATAAATGACACAATGTTAGACTCCAAGCTAACCACATAGCTTAGACCAGTGCCGTACAATAGTACAATATGGTAGACATTAGCCATGCGTGGTTATTGAGCACTTGAAATATGACTATGTAACTGAGGAACTGATTTTAAAATTTTATTTATTTTTAAATTTATGCTGGCGTACGTGGCTAGTGACTACTGTATTGGACATCTTAATTCCAAACTCCCCAATTAAAAGTCAGAAATTATCTGAATAGATAATAAAAGCAAGAAATAATTATATGTAGCCTGCAAAAAATAAATACAGATACAAATTTGGTTAAAAGTAAAAGAATGAAAGGAGGCATGCCATGATAACATTAATTAAAATGATTAAAATAAAATAATGTCAGAAGGAAGAATATTACCAGAGATGAAGAGGCTCATTTCACAGAGGTAAGGGGAAAATTCCTCAATAAAATATTACAATCCTAAATGTTTTTTTTTTTTTTTTTTTTTGAGACAGAGCCTCAAGCTGTCACCCTGGATAGAGTGCTGTGGCATCACAGCTCACAGCAACCTCCAATTCCTGGGCTCAAGCGAGTCTCCTGCCTCTGCCTCCCAAGTAGCTGGGA